>JACEFZ010016182.1:0-24138 GCA_014155875.1 Cepaea nemoralis | reverse complement strand
CCCCCTTTTTTTTTTTTTTTTTTCTGCCGGGGGGTTTTTCCCCCTTTTATTTTTTCTACAAGGTATCACATGTTTTACAAGGATTTTTTTTCTTGCAAAATTTAGGCCAATAAAATTGGCCGGGACTCGGCCCTGGTTTTTTTGTAACCCATTGACCTCCGAAAGGTGAGTCATGGGCTATATATAGCACTTTCTCACGTTGTGACTGAGGTGGGCCAATTGTTTTTATCGTGGTTGATCTCTGGTGTATAATCTAGTTAGAATATTGTTATTTAGTCTAAATGTCCAAGAAGCGTTTTTGTCAATTTTGGCTTTATCCTACTAGCCGAAAGTATTGCGAAAGGGTGGATCTGCTTTTTTGTTCTTCTATAAAACATGGGGGTTGGTAAATTGGGTGAAATGATTTGTAGCGACTCCTGAAGTTGGTCGTTTTGGGTTTTGTGTGTCATTTGTTTGTTACTATATTAGCGTGTTGTGTGTGTTGTTGCACATTTACAGGCTCAATATTTGTGGTCGAGGCGTCTTCAGTTCGAGGTGTTAATTTGATGGTATCATTGAAAGATTCAACCGCCCCTGTATTCTGCACCTCTGTGAATTCATTTCGAATTACGTCATCGGTTGTCTCCCTTGTGCTTTTGGCAGTTTGAGACAAGCACGCGTGGTTTTCATTTGGAATCGCTGTTTGGTTTTGGATACAGTTTTTTCTGTTCCTATTCTTGATTTCTTTCTCAGAGCAAGATCTTATTTTGGGGAAAGTTTCCCCAAAGGGATGATTTCAGCGCAGATTTCTAGTACTGCGCATAGCACTTGTCCTGAAAAAAAAAGGTGTCCAAATTTTTCGGCAAGTGCTAGGGGGTATCTTTCGATAGGGCCTGCGAATGTGCGACAAGTTACGTATTTGTGTGTGTGTTTTTTTCATTAACTAATGTTCTTTTAAATTTCCAACAAAGAGTCGCCCGGATCTCGTTTAATGTACATTGTTTGTTATTAACAAAACCTGTTGCAACTTTAACTTGCTGTTGATGTTTTAAAGGGTTCGTTTGGGCCATTTCGTTAAAAATTTGGGATTGTGTGGCCGCATAACAAAGTTGTACAAGCTGAAATTTCTACAGGTGTTACATGTGTTATCAGTGATGGTGTTAATGATTTTACTGCATTACCTAACTCACTCGCATTTTCATTCTGGATGTCGCATTCGTTCTGTTTTTCAATTTCTTCATCGAGGATGTGTCTATTAATGCGGCTTTTCCCCTGCTTCATCATCTTTCGCCCGTCACAGCGTGCCGAATAGTGGCCATAGCTCGAAAAAAAAATAACATTTACCGCTCTCTGATATGCGTTCATTTGTTCTTTGCTTTTCCACTATATTTGGAGATATGGGAAATTTTGGGGTGATTTGTCACACATCGCGTACTGTTCGTGTGTCAGATGACAATACTGGCACATGACTGGTTTTGTGAACTTAGAGCTTTGGGGTTGAACCTATTTTCTTTGGGTTTAGAATTTTTTGTGTTTTTTAACCGCTGCTGTTTCATTTTGGCTCATATAAAATAAAAAAATATCGGGGTTCCCGAAAAATATGCGCTCCCCTTATTTTCTATTTCTTGGATGGTTTTACAATCCATTTGCCTCAAAAATTTAAAAAAAGGGGTTGGTATTGTGCAATAATTTTATAAATTTATAAATTAGCCCCTTTTCAGTTATCAGGGTTTGTTTTTTGGGTTTTTGCTGAGGTTATCCATTTGTAAAAATATCTTGGACTGTAGACACGTATCTATGAAAGTTTGGTTAGGTAATGGGGTTAATTTGGAGAACTGTAGTTGATAGCCTGCTGTATCAATAAAAAATGTTGTAGTATTCTTTGTTTCAAATAGTCGAATCTTTCCTCATGTCTTGTGGAACTGTTTATCACTTTTAAGGGCTCTAATGCTAAATTTCTCATCAGAATAAATGACCCAGTCGACTTTTGCGACGTTATGGTAAGTCATCAAACACTCGAAGTTCTATAAGTATCGCTTATTAAATCTCCTAAACAAAACGGTTTGGGACTGGGCCCTTTTTAATTTATTGTACTTTTGTTCATTTTCTTACTTCTAATTTTGTTTTCTGACATTTCTAAGTTGGAATCAATTTCCATTTGTTTCAGTTTTATCTGTGTCTCTGCGTTTAATTTGGGGTTGCTTGGTCACAGCCCCGAGCTCCATTTGCATCTTCTTCTCTTGAGCCTGCAGTTGCATTTTCTTTTCTTCAGCTTCCATTTGCATCCTTCTTTCCTCAGCCTCAATTTGCATTTTCTTCTCTTGAGCCTGCAATTGCATTTTCTTTTCTTCAGCTTCCATTTGCATCTTTCTTTCCTCAGTTTCAATTTGCATCTTCTTCTCTTCTCTTTCTGCCTGCATCTTTTTCTCTTCCCTCTCTGTTGCTCTGTCTTCTCGTGCAATATTTTCTGAATGTGTCTTTTGTGCCCATTCTGACAGTTTTTCCTCAGTATATCCTAACCTAATTCCTAATTCAATGCACTGTTCTAATGTTGACATCTTGTATTTTAGTTATTGTTCACTTTATTGAAATTAAATCCCTTTGAAATTAGTCTGGGTGTACAAAAGTTGGTTATTCCCCTTAATGTTTACATTCAAATTTACACGAGCAGGTTTACTTGGTTATAAGATTAGCATATACATAACAATCAATACAAAGAAAAAATGTTACATCAATGAATCATCGATGAGTATCGCTTAGGGACATAATGAGCATGAAATGAAACTCATCTTATTTTTCCTGATCTCTCGACTGTAGTCTTGTTTTCTCGCCACTGCTGGAGGACAGGTTAAATACACACGATATTTCGCGGAACAATCTGATGTTGGAATAAAAAAAAAATTAGTAACTGTCAATGTTAGGGGTCTTGTCAGTCATGTCAATGTCAAACATCATCATAATTTCAAATATCAAATATTTTTGTAGAGGGACTATAATAGCTCATTCATAGATAATACGCTGATAGCTGCAAAGTTGATATCTTTTTTTTTTTTTTTACTTGGCAAAACCAAGAGCTGTCTGGAAAGTAAAGCTTGTGATTGCCAAAACCGGCTTGCCCCAAATAGCCTGTCACCGTCCTAGATATCTAGGGGAATGAAACTCGGGCTCATACAGGCAACAAACTCCGTTCATATGCAATCTAACATCATTTATTATTATTATGTTACAGTAAGCTGGCGAAGAGAGTTTTCGCAAGCCAGCAATCTGTAAGTTGCATATCACAGGAGTTTACAATAAACATGATTATCACAACAACTCTATCAGCTATCTAACATATGCATAAGACCCCTAAATACACTTGGGTCTAAACTATCAAGTCCCCCTTAAGGTAAGCCCTGTTGCTTCCTCGATGTCCAGTCCGTGTCTGCCTTTCCACACGTGTCGCAATCCGACACGGGTGGTAACTCTCTCCGAGTTTCTCGTGGACCCCGCAATCGGCGGGCCCCATCGGTGTCCACGGGGCTGTGGACACACTGACCGGTCCTTCGAGAAGGCTCTGGATTATTCGAGCCTTCGAGTGACTCGGTTCTTTCCCTTTAGGTGGAGTTCTATCCCTTCTCTAGTCTCTCTTACTTTTATGGTGGTACCGCCCTTATGTGAGGCTGTGACAGTATGGTGTCCGCCTCGAGTGCTGGATGTCCCGGGTTCAGGCCCCGGTAAGGACCGGGATTTTTTTTTCACGTGGACCTCTAGTAACAAAATCTCCCCTGGTTTCTGGGTAGTGAGATCGGAAGCCCGTGTGTATTGTTGCGCACGTAAAACATCCCTTGGCAGTTGGAAATCGAAAAAGAGTAGCCTAACGGCGTTGCCCGGGCAAAATTTCGTGTTAACAATCTACCCAAAGTATTTCAGGATCATCGCCGGTGCTACGGAGTTCGTGCACTGAGCTGAGTTTCTCCAGACTCAGGTTTGAGTTAGGAAGAGAACGGAGCACTTATGGGTTACACCCGTGGGCCGTGATGTTGATCCATCGACTAAACTAAACTACCAGCTACCACCACCATTGATACTGAATACTGTCATCAATCAAGAGTACTTTTAACAATGATTTGAAATTACAGAAATAGAGCAACTTAAACAGTGTGGAGTTTATTAAATGTATCTTTAATCCCAAAAAAGCCAGCATTTAAACAATGTTTATTTGAATAGATTTGACATAGTAAGTATTCTGTAATTTCTGCACCTTCAACAGTTTTGAAATCCAATTTCCGCCAATAAGACAGTCCCCGGGTCTGGACCGGCCGCCCATCCCTGGCAGACCCCCAGCTGTGTGTGTGTATCACGTGACTCACAACAAACAAAATGTCGGAGACCATGCAGAATGGAGATAGTGGAGGCCTGGTCTCACTGCGGGACCGGGAACTCAACTTTACCACCAGCGATTCCAGAATATTCAACACCGATCGCCTCAGTAAAGTGAGTATTATCGTCTCTGTTGTGAGAATTGTGTCTTGTTTGTTTTGTCCATTGGTGATTCCTTCCCGTTTGGTTTGTCACCGAAGTTTCACGTGTTGAATTTCAATTGAGTGTGTCGAACTGTCGACGACTTACTAATCTTCTAAGACACAGATTATCGTGATTCATACTCTGTTTACAGCCAGGCTGTTGTTGCTCATGGCCTGCTGCTGTCAACTGTCAGTACATTTAGCAGATTCATAACTATACAGCAGGACAATACAACCAAACAATTGAAACAAAATCGCACATTTCACACCAGAGAGAACAAAAGCAAAAGATCACACGCTAGACAGACGACAGATGTTTGGGAAGTAGTTGTATTCACTTTCACATTTGAAACATAGCATTGTGTTGAATAGAGCTGCCAACATGAAAACAAATAGCCAATAATAATACTTTATTCAAACTTCTCAGCAAGTTTAATTGGATATAGATATATTTTTACAAGAATTGAAATGATGTGTGAAACAAGAGATCAAGTAGTAGGTCAAGTATTAACACATACCTTTCATCTGTTTTTAACGGAGGTCCTTATTGAAAGCAGAGAGTATTAACAATGTAATCTACCATGCATGTATAAGAGTTGACTAAAAAGGATTGACTTGACTTAAAGGGGTTGACTTGATTAAAAAGGGTTGACTTGACTAAAAAGACTGACTTGAGACTGACTATCTCATCCTGTATAAATGCTGAGCAGCAACACCCAGCCCCTTATGAGATTAGCAAGCTTACGCCCTATATATCTGTCTACAACTCTATTACAGCTGGAGTCCCCTAGCTTACGCCCTATATATTTGTCTACAACTCTATTACAGCAGGAGTCCCCTAGCTTACGCCCTATATATTTGTCTACAACTCTATTACAGCAGGAGTCCCCTAGCTTACGCCCTATATATTTGTCTACAACTCTATTACAGCAGGAGTCCCCTAGCTTACGCCCTATATATTTGTCTACAACTCTATTACAGCAGGAGTCCCCTAGCTTACGCCCTATATATTTGTCTACAACTCTATTACAGCTGGAGTCCCTTCTAGCTATTGCATGCCAGTTGGGGTCGCACTCTATATTTGTCTACAACTCTATTACAGCTGGAGTCCCCTAGCTTACGCCCTATATATTTGTCTACAACTCTATTACAGCTGGAGTCCCTTCTAGCTATTGCATGCCAGTTGGGGTCGCACTCTATATTTGTCTACAACTCTATTACAGCTGGAGTCCCTTCTAGCTATTGCATGCCAGTTGGGGTCGCACTCTATATTTGTCTACAACTCTATTACAGCTGGAGTCCCTTCTAGCTATTGCATGCCAGTTGGGGTCGCACTCTATATTTGTCTACAACTCTATTACAGCTGGAGTCCCCTTCTAGCTATTGCATGCCAGTTGGGGTCGCACTCTATATTTGTCTACAACTCTATTACAGCTGGAGTCCCTTCTAGCTATTGCATGCCAGTTGGGGTCGCACTCTATATTTGTCTACAACTCTATTACAGCTGGAGTCCCTTCTAGCTATTGCATGCCAGTTGGGGTCGCACTCTATATTTGTCTACAACTTTATTACAGCTGGAGTCCCTTCTAGCTATTGCATGCCAGTTGGGGTCGCACTCTATATTTGTCTACAACTCTATTACAGCTGGAGTCCCTTCTAGCTATTGCATGCCAGTTGGGGTCGCACTCTATATTTGTCTACAACTCTATTACAGCTGGAGTCCCTTCTAGCTATTGCATGCCAGTTGGGGTCGCACTCTATATTTGTCTACAACTCTATAACAGCTGGAGTCACTCTAATTTTCTATAACTATGCATGCCAGTTGGGGCTGCACTCTGTAATTTTGTATAACTGTACTTGCCAGCTGGGGTCACACTATAATTGTAGACACATGCAATAATCAGGAGATAAAATAACTGGGGTCACACTATAATTGTAGACACAAGCAATAATCAGGACATAAAATAACCATCTGTATGATTTTGTCTACAGTGCTCAGCGCTGCAAAGCAAGTTATTTAGCCGACTGATTATCTTCAATACACATAAACATATTCAGTCCATAATTGCATCGGATCCCATCTTGTGTGTTTTCTTTAGCTTGTGGTTACTGGCAACACCATTTCTGTGTTGATTTACTGTTCTTCTTTGGCCCCTGCATAACATACGTGTTTGGTGTCATCTGTCTTGACTTGATGTACTTGCAGTCTGGTCAGGGTTGCAGATTCAGTCATCACTTGATTCGTTTAGTCACTCGACCTCTCTGAGGGCATTCAGTATATCAGTCTGGTCCATTGCCCGTCTAATTCCACAGTATCCCCCACCCACAGGTGTATCAGACAGTTCATTTTCTCTGACACCTGCCTGCAGGTCCTGTCATAAAAAGGAAGCTGATTTTTGTCAAGCTTAACCTCCTCAGAGACTCTGCCCCCTGCCTTCCTGCCCAACCCAACTTGTTCTTCCTCACCTATCCCATTGCTTCAGCAAACAACCTGGGACAAGAAGGTGTGCACATATCATAGGCCACTCTAAGAAGGTGTGCACATGTCATAGGATATCACAGGCCACTCTAAGAAGGTGTGCACATGTCATAGGATATCATAGGCCACTCTAAGAAGGTGTGCACATGTCATAGGATATCATAGGCCACTCTAAGAAGGTGTGCACATGTCATAGGATATCATAGGCCACTCTAAGAAGGTGTGCACATGTCATAGGATATCATAGGCCACTCTAAGAAGGTGTGCACATGTCATAGGATATCATAGGCCACTCTAAGAAGGTGTGCACATGTCATAGGATATCATAGGCCACTCTAAGAAGGTGTGCACATGTCATAGGATATCACAGGCCACTCTAAGAAGGTGTGCACATGTCATAGGATATCATAGGCCACTCTAAGAAGGTGTGCACATGTCATAGGATATCATAGGCCACTCTAAGAAGGTGTGCACATGTCATAGGATATCATAGGCCACTCTAAGAAGGTGTGCACATGTCATAGGATATCACAGGCCACTCTAAGAAGGTGTGCACATGTCATAGGATATCATAGGCCACTCTAAGAAGGTGTGCACATGTCATAGGATATCATAGGCCACTCTAAGAAGGTGTGCACATGTCATAGGATATCATAGGCCACTCTAAGAAGGTGTGCACATATCATAGGATATCATAGGCCACTCTAAGAAGGTGTGCACATATCATAGGATATCATAGGCCACTCTAAGAAGGTGTGCACATATCATAGGATATCATAGGCCACTCTAAGAAGGTGTGCACATAGTCATAGGATATCATAGGCCACTCTAAGAAGGTGTGCACATGTCATAGGATATCATAGGCCACTCTAAGAAGGTGTGCACATATCATAGGATATCATAGGCCACTCTAAGAAGGTGTGCACATATCATAGGATATCATAGGCCACTCTAAGAAGGTGTGCACATATCATAGGATATCATAGGCCACTCTAAGAAGGTGTGCACATGTCATAGGATATCATAGGCCACTCTAAGAAGGTGTGCACATATCATAGGATATCATAGGCCACTCTAAGAAGGTGTGCACATGTCATAGGATATCATAGGCCACTCTAAGAAGGTGTGCACATATCATAGGATATCATAGGCCACTCTAAGAAGGTGTGCACATATCATAGGATATCATAGGCCACTCTAAGAAGGTGTGCACATATCATAGGATATCATAGGCCACTCTAAGAAGGTGTGCACATGTCATAGGATATCATAGGCCACTCTAAGAAGGTGTGCACATGTCATAGGATATCATAGGCCACTCTAAGAAGGTGTGCACATATCATAGGATATCATAGGCCACTCTAAGAAGGTGTGCACATGTCATAGGATATCATAGGCCACTCTAAGAAGGTGTGCACATGTCATAGGATATCACAGGCCACCTAAGTGGCATATAGGACAGGCTGTTTCTGCAATGTTTAATTTGTTTGTCATATACCCTAGTGTGCACATGTCATAGGATATCACAGGCCACCTAAGTGGCATATAGGACAGGCTGTTTCTGCAATGTTTAACTTGTTTGTCATATACCCTAGTGTGCACATGTCATAGGATATCACAGGCCACCTAAGTGGCATATAGGACAGGCTGTTTCTGCAATGTTTAATTTGTTTGTCATATACCCTAGTGTGCACATGTCATAGGATATCACAGGCCACCTAAGTGGCATATAGGACAGGCTGTTTCTGCAATGTTTAACTTGTTTGTCATATACCCTAGTGTGCACATGTCATAGGATATCACAGGCCACCTAAGTGGCATATAGGACAGGCTGTTTCTGCAATGTTTAATTTGTTTGTCATATACCCTAGTGTGCACATGTCATAGGATATCACAGGCCACCTAAGTGGCATATAGGACAGGCTGTTTCTGCAATGTTTAACTTGTTTGTCATATACCCTAGTGTGCACATGTCATAGGATATCACAGGCCACCTAAGTGGCATATAGGACAGGCTGTTTCTGCAATGTTTAATTTGTTTGTCATATACCCTAGTGTGCACATGTCATAGGATATCACAGGCCACCTAAGTGGCATATAGGACAGGCTGTTTCTGCAATGTTTAACTTGTTTGTCATATACCCTAGTGTGCACATGTCATAGGATATCACAGGCCACCTAAGTGGCATATAGGACAGGCTGTTTCTGCAATGTTTAATTTGTTTGTCATATACCCTAGTGTGCTAAGATACCTCATGGACTTATTTATTCTGTCCTCTTCTACTTGAGAGCGTTGAGGCACTGTGCTCATCTTTTGTTTAGTTCTACGTTATCTTGCCAAGCTAAATCATGGTAAGGTAGGCTTCACAAGGATGTCAAACCCTAGACTGGAATGACTACATCTCTAGCGGTTTACTCTTCCTTATAAGGGAACATTTATAGTTAGTTAGTTAGTCGACAGATCATCCTCGTTGCACATCGGACCATTCAGTCCATAAGTGCTCGGATCCCCTCCTCAGCAAATCCCGCAGCGTGTAGCGGCTAACGACGCCAGTTCTGTGTTGGTTTATCAATCTTCTTTGGCTTCCTGCGTAGTGTTCTTGTTTGGCCACCCCTCTTTTAATTTGCTGCTCTCGCAGTCTGGCCATTGTTGTAGATTCACAGTCATCACTTGGTTCTTGCAAAAGTCTCACTTCTCGTAGAGCATTCAGAATGTCAGCCTGGTCCATGGCGCGTCCGCCCTCAACAGTAGCCTCACCTGCGAGCTTGTCAGCCCGCTCATTTCCTTGTACTCCCACATGCCCTGGCACGAAGATGAAACTAATCTTTGCCAGCCGAGACCGCTTCAGAGGCAGCAACCATTCTCTTCGGATCGACCCCTCCTCTATCCTCTTGATCATGTTCATTGAGTCGCTAAGGAAACAAGCCCTAGTGAATGTCTGTGTCTCGAGCCATGTTATTGCTTTACTTACTGCCATGACTTCCATGGTCAGGCTACTTGTGGTTTCAGTGAAAGCACCAGAGTCCTCCTTCACAATTCTCCCTCCGGCCCGAGCTGTAAAGGCCCATGAGCTTCTCACATGTCGGACGACCGACCCATCTGTGTAGATGACCGCGTCACTGTCTAGCGAATTCTCGAAAATCAACGCTTGTACTTCAGCCTCAACTGCAGCCGGATTTTCTTGTCTGCATTTTCTATCTAGTTGGATGCAAACTGAAAAGGATGTGCAGAAGTCTGTTGGCACTTGCACCCACTCCTCGCCAGGTTCTAAGTCCTCAAGTGAACACACCTGTTGAAGAATGTCCTCGGCTTGACCCATCCACGACCGTCCTCTTTTTAACCTGCTGCCCTTCACCTTCCTAATTTCACTATGCAGTGGATGCTGTGTGTTTGCGTTAATTCTGAGGTAGGCACGTGCCCTGCAAACTTGCATTCTCTCTTCAATGGTTGGAAAATCAAGAAGGTAGCGCATCGCCCTGCATGCTGTATCTCTTGTACATCCAAGAATAATGCGCATAGCTTCATTCTGTATCCTTTCCATCCTTTCTATCTGCTTATGGCTGACAGTCAGGATTGCCATTGCATACTCCAAAACAGACATGACCAGCCCCTCGTACAGAAGACATAGATGGCGCTGCTCACAGTTTGCTGCCGCCATCACCCGCATCGCTGCCAAACCCCGCTTGGCCTTTGTTATCACCTGGTCTATGTGCACATTATAAGCAAGGCTTCGATCAAACCGTATCCCCAGGTAATTCATTGCCTGCGTTCTTTCCACCGTCTCTGAACACAGCATTACAGTTGGTGTTGGATTGTTGACAATATGATTATTCAACGAGAACCAAGTCACTGTTGCCTTTGTTGGGTTGACCATTGCCCCAGCTTCATCACACCAAGTACTTATGCGATTGAGTTCAGTTTGTAGTTCCACAGCAACCTCCTCTCTATCCTTACCCTGACGATACACTAAAACATCATCGGCATATGACAATGTCCTGCCAGGTCCAGTGATCTGCTCACTGGTGATTCTCACTGTGTAGGCGTTGAACAGTACCGGAGATAATGGTGATCCCTGTGGTAGGCCAGGATATATTGTTGTTGGTTCCGAAGTCCAACTGCCACATCTAAAAACTACTTTCCGTTGGAAGAGAGCTGCAGCGATCCAACTAAGGAGGAATGGACTTACGTTTAGTTCAAGAAGCTGAAACATTAAAAAATCCAGTGGTACTCTGTTGTATGCGTCCTCAAGATCAATCGCTGCAGCAACGGTTTCAGTGCCTGAGTGGAAACCTTCATAGACATCGTGGGCAAAGACTGCTGCATTGGTCCAGGTTTCTCTTTTTGGACGGTACCCACCCAGGGTAGGTGGGAAAACACCTTGCCTCTCTAGTTGGCTTGATATTTTCCTGGCAATTACCTTCTCCAGCAGCTTGCCTATTGTATTCTGCATGGTTATAATTCGATATCCCTGAATTTTCTTGTGGTCTTTGTCAGGCTTCGGCAAGGGAATCAGATAGCTGTGTAACCATTCCTCCTTGATGCTAGCACTCCCTATACTGTTGTTGTACATGTCTGCTAGTTTCTCTAGCTCATTGTCGGTACACCTATTTATGTCGTCGTATCTTATGCCATCAGGACCTGGAGCACTGTTTTTTGATCGTCGAAGCACAGCCTTGATTTCTTTCACTGTCACTGTGTCTTCATCCGAAGTGTTCTGGGCCTTGCATCTGTCTGAGGTGACCTCCTTGGCCAGATTCCGGCCTCCCATGTCTGTCTGGTTGCTCTGCTCAAGGTAGCGTTCAAAGAGGGCTTTGCCCTTGTCCTCGTCAGTCCTCTGCCAGATGAGGTCAGCACCTTGGAAGTCAGAAATGCTCTTATTCTTGACTACACCACTCATGCTTTTATGTAGTCGCCAGAACAATTTCAGTGACTTGTCTGTGCTTACTCTTTGACACACCTCTGCCCATTTTTCGCTTTTAACCACCGTGACCAGTTTTTTGAAATAGCTTACTTTTGTGTGCATCTCTCTTTCTAAGTGCAAGCAGGGACTAGGATGACCAGCTCTGTTCTTCTTGGCATTTTGCCATCTCCTTACAGCACTACGCTTATCCACCCAAGCCTTCTCCACCTCGAAACTCCACCACGGTGGCTGCTCCCAGCTTTTTTTCCTTTTCTTCCTGCCCTGAAACGTTCTGCGCTTGTCACGTCTTATTTTACTCACCACATCTTGCCCTGTACTGTCATACTGGAACGTCTTTACCTTTAGCTTGTGCTGCCTGGTTCTGCCTTTCTCCACCAATATGCTGCATGGGTGGTGGTCGCTGCCATGGTGTCCTAGGACACCCCATCTACACACTGTAGTGAGTGAAGGTGAAACTAGCGCCAGATCAATAGCACTGTCCTCATCGCCTGGACGGCTTGCTGTCCTGGTGACACAGCCACTGTTGATACAAACCAGGTCTATGGTTTCCAGTGCAGTCTCGAGCTCCTCCCCTTGTGTATTGGAGGAAGTGTTTCCCCATGAGCTGCCTTTAGCGTTGAAGTCACCACAGAGAACATTTATGAGCTTTCCTAGTGTTTTCTTTTATAACCCATCATGCCAAAATGACCTTCACTTGTCATCTCCGGAAATTGACTTTCCAGAATTATGGACATAGTTTTTTGAGAACGTAGATGCATATTCTTATCTGGTCTTATCTTAGCCGTTGCCACCAGTGGCACCTTGCAGGGTTGCAGTATACTCCCCCACTTTGCTCATCCCATTGTCATCCATCATAGATCACCCCAGTTCTGTCTTCCTGCCCTCACTGTAGAAAACAAACTGCACATTAATCAACAAGAGGATACTAAACTTTACAGACAAGTGAGTAAACTTTAAAAAAGGCAGTGAAATGTATACAAGAGACAACATTGCAGATATAGACAATTTATTTAAAGTGAATGAATGAAGAAAGAATATTGTGTTGAGGTGTTCTGTTTGTTTCACATTTGTCTACATGTGTTATGTTCAAATTTGTACCATTCGTCTCTGTAGTAGAGCAATAGTACAAGTAGTTAGTTAGTTAGTCGACAGATCATCCTCATTGCACATCGAACCATTCAGTCCATAAGTGCTCGGATCCCCTCCTCAGTACATCCTGCAGGATGTAGCAACTGACGACACCAGTTCTTTGTTTGTTTATTAATCTTCTTTGGCTTCCTGTGTAGTGTTCTCGTCTGGCCACACCTCTTTTAACTTTATGTTCTCACAGTCTGACCATAGTTGTAGATTCAGTCATCACTTGGTTCTCATATATGTCTTATTTCCTCATAGAGCATTCAGTGTATCAGCCTGGTCCATGGCTCGTCTGCCTACCACAGTAGCCTTACCCGAAAGTCTGACAGACTGCTCATTTCTTTGTATACCCGCAAGCCCTGGCACGAAAATGAAACGAATCTTTGCCATCCTTGACCGCCCCAGAGACACCAACCACTGTCTTCAGATCAAACCCATCTCTGTCTTCCTGCGGATACTCATTGAGTCCCTAAGGAAGCATGCCAGAGTGAAGGTCTGTGTCTCGAGCCACGTTATTGCTTTACTTACTGCCATGACTTCCATAGTCACATTATTTGTGGTCAAGGCAAACGCACCAGGATTTTTCTTCACAATTCTCCCTCCAGCCTGAGCTGTAAAACTCATGAACTTTCACACGTTGAACGACTGACCCATCTGTGCAAATGACAGCGTCACCCTCTAAAGAATTCTCGAAGATCAAAGCCTGTACTCTCGCCTCCACAGCAGCCGGATTTTCTTGTCTGCATTTTCTGTCTAGTCGGATGCAAACTGAACAGGACGTGTAGAACTCTGTTGGCAGTTGTACCCACTCCTCACCAGGTTCTAAGTCCTCAAGTGAACACACTTGTTGAAGAATGTCTTCGGCTTGACCCATCCACGACCTTCCTCTTTTTAACCTGCTGCCCTATACCTTCTTAATTTCACTGTGCAGTGGATGTTGTGTGTTTGCGTTGACTCTGAGGTAGGCACGTGCTCTGCAAATTTGTATTCTGTCTCCAATGATTGGAAAATCAAAAAGGTACTGCATCGCCCTGCATACTGTATCTCTTGTACACCCATGAATAATATGCATAGCTTCATTCTATATCCTTTCCTCAGCTTATGGCTGACAGTCAGGAACGCCATGGCATACTCAAAAACAGACAGAACTAGACCCTTGTATAGAATACATAGATCCGGGAAGGTTAACCCGGTCAACAAATGCCCGCAGAAGTCGGATGTGTCGGCCTAACGGCGCAAGAACGCAGCTCTGCTGTAAACAGGCACAACGCAATCACATCCGGAAAAAAACTCCGGATGAACGAAGAAGAAGAAGAATACATAGATGGCGCTGCTGACAGTTTGCCGCCGCCATCATCCTCATCACAGCCAAACCCCACTTGGCCTTTGTCATCACCTGTTCTATGTGCTCAGTATAAGCAAGACTTTGATTAAATCATATCCCCAGGTATTTCATTGCCTACTTTCTTTTCACAATCTCTGAGCACATATTTACAGTTGGTGTTGGAGCATTGACAATGTGGTTATTCAAAGAGAACCATGTCACTGCCGCTCTCTTTGGGTTGACTATTGCCCCAGCTTCACCTCGCCAAGTGCTTATGCTATTGAGTTCTGTTTGTTGTTCCCCTGTTGCTACCCTAACGATGCACTAACACATCTTTGGCATGTAACAATGTCCTCCTCTTCCTGTGATCTGCTCACCAGTGATTCTCACAGTGTAGGCATTGAAAAGCGCCAGAGATGGTGATCCTTATCGCAGGCCAGGATATATTGTTGTTGGTTCGAGGTCCAACTATCCTAAACTAACATCTAAAAACAACTTTCCGTTGGAAGAGGGCTGGAGAGATTCAGTTAATGAGGAATGGACTTATTCTTGAGTCACAAGAAGAATCAATTAAAACAATGTTCCAGAGATATTGTACAATGTAAGCACAGAACATGTGGAGTCCAGGAAGCTTACGCTGAAACATGTCAGATCCTGGTGAAAGCTTGTGTCCTGTCATTTTCGACTTACATGGTTTGTGTTCAGTCCCTCGCATTTCCTGTAGAAAATACCACTTGCTGAAGTGCTGTCACTTGCTGGCCTACTGAGACAGTATAGAACACACTGGTTTAGCCGTGTATGCCGCAGAGAAGATGATTGTATTCCAGATAATAGTCTCTGTAGACATCTGTTGGGCATCAACAACTGGCTTTACTGCAGCTGAGGCATGAAGTGTTGTGCATGGACACAGCCTGTTGGAACATGGGGACATCTGATTGCACTATGTGGATTGGCACTATAAGAGATCACCTTCAACTAGTTGAAAACACAATCCTACGGTAGATGAAGGTGTACTGGTGGGGGAGGAAATGAACAAGCTTCATAGCCTTGCCAATCTGGTTACTGTGGAAAGTGGATGAGCAATGTGCCAGGTTGATGTGAATTCCTCTAGAGCGGATAGATGATTAAACAAATGAATTGATGACTGTGAATCTGCAATCTTAACCAGACTGCAAGAACATTATGTCAAAAGGGTGAAGTCAGACATAAGCACTATGTAGGGGCCAAATAAAAACAACAGGTGTTGTCATCCGCTACACATAAGGTGTGTGTGTGTGGGGGGGGGGGGGGGAAGGGTTGATATTCAAGATTATGGACAAGGGGATCCAAGGTTATGGACTGATTAGTTCGACATGCAGTGAGGATAATCTGATGACTGCCTTGCCTACTACTTCAATTAAACACAATTCTACCTTGAATTCCATAGCTAGTGTAGGTACTTGCTTTGTTAATTTGTGTTGTTGTTTTCTCCTGTTGTGTTGCTGACCTCTTGAAGCTGCTTGATTGCTTTCTTGAAGGCTTGTCCTAGAGGAATAATTAAAATATAACCACAAGTCAATTTGATTCACATTATATATGTTAAGTGTGTGTGTGTGTGAGAGAGAGAGAGAGAGAGAGAGAGAGAGAGAGAGAGAGAGAGAGAGAGAGAGAGAGAGAGAGAGAGAGAGAGAGAGAGAATTTGCCAACTGAAGCAGTTGACAGAGAGAGAGAATTTGCCAACTGAAGCAGTTGGCATCCTATTGGAGAAGCACAAACGCTGGCCAGATAGAGGATTTATGAGCATCATATGTTTCTGTGCGGTTCAACACAAACAGAACAGTCATGTCCAAACTAGAACCTGTCCACACAAGCAGCGCCAGGAAACTGCCCACAACCTGCTGGACATGCATGATTCCAATAAAGAATTCCTCTCACTGGAGCTGAGCCTGCAGTCATCAATACCTTCATGTGAGCCATCATAACAGGGAGTACGGGAGGATGGTGAAGCAGGTCAGTCAAGGATCACGTTAGAGAACTATGGAGACTGAAGTGAAACAAGAGGATGTGATGCTCTGCAATGGGCATCTATGAACTGAAGTGTAATGGGTGTCTATGACCTGAACACGCTGGAATAAGCTTGTTGCTCCAACGAATGTGTGTCTAATTTTCTGATTTGATAGTAGCTAAGGTTTTGATATCAAGACAAAAACTGGAAAAGATCACACATCTTCAGAAATTCAGGAAGTGAGACAAAATTCCAACGGTTAGAGAATATATTGCTTTCATTATGAAAAGTTAATGGACTGAAATGATGCAATCAGTCAAAAAACTTATTGACAGCCAATATAGTACCTCGCGTTGTATGGCAGGGGGGTCTTGAGCCTGAGGAATTAAGGCCGCCTGGTTATTGCATTCGCCCTTGTGACAGCTCTAAACATGGGGGTCATCTGGTGTGGAACATGGTAATGTCCAGTCGTTGACTTCATCTCTGCTTGTGTTAGATCCTTTTCAGGCTGTTATGTTTTTACTGGTGTCACTAAACATACAAGAAAATTAGTCTTCCTTAGTGCCATAACCTCGCATTTGTTAATGTCAGTATCTATTTCTCTAGGATATTATTGTATATTTTCTTGTATTGCTCTCTTTCCAAGCTCCTGTCAATCTTTTTTAGGGGTGACGCATGTTTGATACATGTGACTGGCTTAGTTCCACTTGTGATTTGAGTGTCTTTACCTTCTGTTACTTGATCTGCCAGCTCATCTTAGGTTGTAGCTGTTTCCCACGTACACAATGACATATTTAGCTGGTGGCTTTCACAGAGCTTCACTTGTGGATCTGCAGTGTGGCTGTGACAGTGGTGGGAAAATGAGGGTTACCCAATCATGATGTCATTTCCTTGTCAACTGCTACTTGTAGAGAGTGTTCAAATGTTTCTAAAGAGTATATTCTAAATGATAACCTACTTGAAGGGCATGTTATATGCAGAACATTTTTTATTTTATGATGGTCATAGATGCAGGCCTGTCTTACATTTGGCTCTTCCAACCACTCATCTTTAGCACATTAATTATTTAATTTGCATTTTTCATTCACATAGAAAAAAAATGTAATATGAATGCTGTGTACATAATGCATATTACAATGTTTTGAGACTGGCAGACATACACATGCATGCATACATATATGCATCATTTATACAAACACCCACACAATCACATGCCCATACACACTCAAACACACACAAAACAAAGGAGAGCATAATTATAATGATCATTTATTTATAAAGGAACGCATACTACTATATAATGATACATTATTAAGATCGAATGCTATGTTACATTCTATAAATAAAAATCATATTTATACAGAGCATATATTTATCAGGAACACATATTGCAAGAATAATATATTCATAATGAACATATCATTATAAGAACCACATACCATAAGGAAAGGATACTGTCAGAATCACATATTTATACTGAACACATATTTATAAGGAGCATGTACAATAAGGAACTGTCAAACTGTCATTTACTGCCTGTAGTACCATGCAGTGTAGGGCAGGGGGTTTAGTGCCTGAGGAATTAAGGCACTAAACCTAGGCGAGTTGTGCAGGTTAGGATTTTCTTTTCACCCGGCAGAAAAAAATCCACAACTTACCGAGAATTCAAACCCGGGTCTCCCAAAGGAGAACCCACTGTTCTTAGCCACTCTGCCAGAAACACATACTGTAATAACCACTTATTATATAAGGAACACACATTGTAGCAAATACTTACTATAAAGAACAGATACTGTGTATGGAACACACATTATATAAGGAACACACATCTGTAGCAAATACTTACTATAAAAAAACAGATACTGTGTATGGAAACACACATTATATAAGGAACACACATTGTAGCAAATACTTACTATAAAAAACAGATACTGTGTATGGAACACACATTATATAAGGAACACACATTGTAGCAAATACTTACTATAAAAAACAGATACTGTGTATGGAACACACATTATATAAGGAACACACATTGTAGCAAAATACTTACTATAAAAAACAGATACTGTGTATGGAACACACATTATATAAGGAACACACATTGTAGCAAATACTTACTATAAAAAACAGATACTGTGTATGGAACACACATTATATAAGGAACACACATTGTAGCAAATACTTACTATAAAAAACAGATACTGTGTATGGAACACACATTATATAAGGAACACACATTGTAGCAAATACTTACTATAAAAAACAGATACTGTGTATGGAACACACATTATATAAGGAACACACATGTAGCAAATACTTACTATAAAAAACAGATACTGTGTATGAAACACACATTATATAAGGAACACACATTGTAGCAAATACTTACTATAAAAAACAGATACTGTGTATGGAACACACATTATATAAGGAATACACATTGTAGCAAATACTTACTATAAAAAACAGATACTGTGTATGGAACACACATTATATAAGGAATACACATTGTAGCAAATACTTACTATAAAAAACAGATACTGTGTATGGAACACACATTATATAAGGAACACACATTGTAGCAAATACTTACTATAAAAAACAGATACTGTGTATGGAACACACATTATATAAGGAATACACATTATATAAGGAACACACATTATATAAGGAACACACATTGTAGCAAATACTTACTATAAAAAACAGATACTGTGTATGGAACACACATTATATAAGGAATACACATTATGTAAGGAACACCTGCTATATATCTATATTCTGTCCTGTGTGCACCTGAGATCTGCGGGAATTTCTCACAATAGTCTTCACCCCCTCTCTCCCACACATATGAACATAGTGCTTAACATTATTTCTGTTTATGCATGTATAGTCATATTCCACTGAAATATTCAGAAGGGATCGAACTTGGGACTTTCATGATTGTCCTCATAAAGATGCTCAAATTGAACAGTGTATTGGGGGCGCTGATCTGGGGTTACGACATGGTTATCTCAGACTCTGTGTGCGAAACCCTAGAATTCTGCTGTATTTATTTGTTGCTCTTAACCATAACAATGATATCAAGTGAACTTCTTTTTGTGTGTGGATACCCACAATATTCAGTTGGTCGAAAAACATGTAACCTGTAATAAAATAACATGCTATTTGTGTAACTATGGAAAATCTAGCAGATGTCTCCTTCTGGTGGCAGGACTACCTCGGAGACAAATGTTTGAAAACCCTTGCTATACTGCATAATATCTGTCTGGTCTTTCCCGCCTCTATTTGCCTTCTTTTACAGACACCGGTCCATATCTTTTACAGACACAGGTCCATATCTTTTACAGACACCGGTCCATATCTTTTACAGACACAGGTCCATATCTTTTACAGACACCTGTCCATATCTTTTACAGACACCGGTCCATATCTTTTACAGACACCAGTCCATATCTTTCACAGACACCGACCCATATCTTTCACAGACACCGACCCATATCTTTTACAGACACCAGTCCATATCTTTCACAGACACCAGTCCATATCTTTCACAGACACCGACCCATATTTTTCACAGACACCGACCCATATCTTTCACAGACACCGACCCATATCTTTTACAGTCACCGACCCATATCTTTTACAGACACCGGTCCATATCTTTCACAGACACCGACCCATATCTTTCACAGACACCAGTCCATATCTTTTACAGATACCGGTCCACATATTTCACTATATATCCACCGTTATTTGGCGACTGCGGAGTTTCCTGACATTTTCTGTTGATTATAAGCGAGCAGACGTGACCTATAGATTGAAATTAGGACAGTTTGGTGAGCTGTCGCTCAGCTGCCGACAGATGTTTGTGATCAGCCAGGCCAGGGCCGTCTGTCTGCATGTGAGACTACGTCTGTCATTCATTCTGCATGAGCGCCTCACCTGCTCCCGTCTCTACCAGACGTCTGGGCCGTCACTTTACGCGTGCAGGGCGCAAATATGTTGTTACACACACACGGCTAGTTAGGTCGCTTCAGACTTGTCCCAAGTTGCGGTGCTTCTTTCAGTTACGACAAGTTAGCATCATGACGACAGCGCCCGGTCGGTTTCTAACAACACTGCTGATGTAACTAGTTCATCTTGGGAATGGATTCGCTTTACGTCGCTGTGTGTTCGTATTGTGTTTCACGCTTGGTGTATGCTGTCTGATTAGCCTTATTCTTATTGTTGTATTGATCATCAAAATATGTATATTTTATATCCAGCCGGCGATGTCACGGTTAGGTCGATACATTGACAGTGGCATGAGCATGGTAGAACAAGGGTTCCATGTAACGCCTCATCGTTCGCTAGAGGAGTGAAAGGCTAGTCACATATTCCTGCACGCACCCAGGCCTATAGAATATGTGGGTCCTATACTTCACATACCCACAGCAAGGTCTTACAGTGAATGTGTGGGTCCTATACTGTACACACCCACAGCAAGATCTCAAAGTGAATGTGTGGGTCCAATACTGTACACACCCACAGCAAGGTCTCACAGTGAATGTGTGGGTCCTATACTTCACATACCCACAGCAAGGTCTCACAGTGAATGTGTGGGTCCTTTACTTCACATACCCACAGCAAGGTCTCACAGTGAATGTGTGGGTCCTATACTTCACATACCTACAGCAAGGTCTCGCAGTTCTCCGACATAATCGGGACATGGGTTAGAAATCAGCCGCGAACATTTGCAAGCAGGTATCTTTGCGTTGACTTCGATGGTTTGAGCGTCGGCGTGTTCACTGCAGTAGCAAACTGCTGAACCTAAAAATTGCCAAGTCACAACAGCCAATAAATGTTGGGGTTGATAGCAAGGTCCTTTAAATAATATTCACGTGACATCTATATCACAACAATACAGTTAGGTGTCATCTATACCACAACCATTCAGTTAGGTGACAAATTGACATATTAGTCGTCTGATCTTACCAAACTTGACTCAGACCTGGTATGTACTTGTTTTACGAAACAGTGTGTCGAAGGGATGGCGCGGCTCCGCTTGCATAGATTACCATAACTCAAGTGAAAACTACAAAGTAGGTTTCGTTCCGCTCCGAACCATGATGATTTGTTCAAGAACGGTAATCATGATGAGTTGCGATCTTAGTATTACCATAGTTGCTCCCCTTCTATATATTTTACATTTAGGAGTTCCAGTAATGAAGTCCTGTGATATTACTACAAAGTAAAAATATCAATAAAATTGGGTGGAACTGTGGTAAAGCTGTGAAAATGTAAACAGTATAAAATGACACAAAGTAGTGCAGCTTTACATAACAGAATTACTACACACACAGGACGTTGCGGCGATTACCCTTCATCAGGAAATCTCTTTGACTATATGTTGTGTTTGTGAATGTGTTTGTTTGCTGATGAAGGCTAATCGCCGCAACGTCCTGTATGTGTCGTAAATCTGTTATGTAAAGCTGCACTACTTTGTGTCATTTTATATTGATACTACGACAGAACATTGGGGAACACGGCGAGCTGTGTGTGCATTTACAGCAAACGGAACCTTTTGTTTTAGCGAATGGGAACAGAAATGAGCATTTTCAGCATTCCTGGTTATATCTCTTAACTCTGTTACCCAGCTAATTGGCAAGGACTTCTCCACCTGGGTTCAGACCTGTTAGATTGAGTGACGTCTGGTATCCGCGCTCTACCTTAGTTCATTAAGTTGGTACATATTCTGCGAGGTGAGATGACCAGTGTGGTCAGTGTGCTGACCATAACGGGTTAATTTCCCATGCCGTAACCAGTGTGGCATTTAACGTGGTGGCATTATTTTCAGTCTGGAAGTGTGGTGCTGTTTGGAGTCAGTTTTCTCCCGTGTTTACATGTAATGGGGTTACCTTATCACACGGTTTGCGAATTCTGCCAGGGCTATTTGAATATGTATTATATCATTGGCAGGCCGTACACAATCATCACCTTTAAAATTAGCCTGCTATATTTGGTCAAACATTTCATTATATCTTCGCCATTATAGTGGCTGGAATTGCTTCTCTGTGTTGAGGCGTGTGGTGTTGGCTGGGGTTGAAATTGTTGTTGCTAGACTTATTGATGATTGTTTATAAAGCTCCCAAATTTAATGAATTTCCAGTCCCACCTGCGATTGCATAGGCTGGGCCAGACAAAATGATTTTGCGGCCCTTATGCGGTTCCCGGGCCGGATGTTCCCCCGCCCCTGCCGTAACACATTTAATAAGAAGGAAGAGAACTCGTGAGATGGCTTCGGGTAAAGGGAGGATACTCAAAATATAGATCCTGTTGTGGGAATGAGGTCAGTGTGGCAGCAACTCACCAGTTCAGAACTCAGTGCTCGATATTGGATGGCTTCCGTCCGGGTGGGGTGTAGGCGCTGACTGGGCAGGTCGGCATCTCGCCAAGCTTTCCGTGGCAAGTCCACTTGTCTGTCGGTGTGCCCCGCACGGGCGAGGCTTCGTTGGGCGTACACTGTGGAAAGTTCAAAGGTGAAGTATTTAACATTTAACCCTGTGTGTTTGAATTCAAAGGTGTTTGAACCTTTTTCAATATTCAATGTGCAATGATATTGTGAAACATCGGCCTTTTGGCTAAGATCAAAGTGTGGTACCTGAACTACCTGCACTTGATCTTGCCAGGGCCACCAGCACAGGCGGCCATCCGAATACCCACAGGAACATAGAATCTTATAGGGCGGCCCTGGAACGAAGAGCCTAGTGTAAGACGAACCTGGTGGCCAGTTTGTGATGATCGGGAAGGGGGGGGGGGAGGGGGGGGGGAGAAACACATCGTACTGTCGTCAGCATTCAGACCTGCGTGTTGACTGTTAGAAGTAGTTAGTTTCGAGTGGATGAGGTTTCTGTCTAATGTTTGCTTCTAGAACTGTCTGGGATTTGTTCCGCCCCAGAAGTGGGATCTCGTCAGCTGAAGTCTCACGCGTGCTGTGACAAACAGCTGTTCACTGAGTGGTCAGTAATTCCAGGGTTGATCTTTACTCAGCTGTTTAGATATTGTGTGCCTTTTTGTCAACGTAAATTGGATGGTTGGGAGGGGGTGGGGGGGGGGGGGGGGTTGTAATGGTCGATAGTGTTACACCAGTTAGTGCTGTTACTGGTTTAACGTGGGGGAATGTAATGGTCGATATTGTGGTGTAACGTCGGGGAATGTAATGGTCGATATTGTGGTGTAACGTCGGGGGATGTAATGTTCGATATTGTGCAACGTCGGGGGATGAAATGGTCGATATTGTGGTGTAACGTCAGGGGATGTAATGTTCGATATTTGCAACGTCGGGGGATGTAATGGTCGATATTGTGATGTGACGTCGGGGGATGTAGTGGTCGATAGTGTTACACCTAGGGGTGTACCGGATTTCGGCTCCAGCAAATCCGGAATCCGGCCATTTTTACAAATCCGGCTTCGGCTCCGGCTCCGGCCGGATCTAACTTCATAAATCCGGCCAAATCCGGCTCCGGCCGGATTTCAAACATTTGAATCCGGTACAGCCCTAGTGAAAACACTCATGGCTTTCCTCCAGAAAGAAGGTAGTGATGCTGGGATCAAAACTATGAAAGCAGCCCTGCTTGAAGCTGTTAGCAGCAGATTTGCGGACATTGAATCCAACAGTACCTGTGCCACACTACTGGATCCTCGATTCAAGCTGTGCTTCTTCTCCGAACGTGGTAGAAGTGATGCACGAGCCCATCTGCTGTTAGCAGCTAACTCCCCTTATTTATTCAGCAACACAGTTCCCCGTCCCAAAAAGATTAAAAAAT
>JACEFZ010016181.1:640000-686029 GCA_014155875.1 Cepaea nemoralis | reverse complement strand
AACAATGTTTAACTTCAAACAGAAACAACATAAGAAACATTGTTTAACAGTACAGAAAACAAAGTCTTCACATTAACATTATACCGCTCCTGGTTCCAGTGAGTAAACAGTTAATTGCATGTCCTTTACCTGAAACCGAAATCAACCCCAGCATTTGTTTTGGCCTGTTAATGATTTACTAGTCAATTGTTAAGTTCAGAGACTTCCGGTCACTAACATGGTGGTTAGGCGTTGAGCCGTTAAGGCCTGTGCTTGCAGCTACGGTTTGCAATCGCATTTTCCTCATGTTGGACTGGTAGTACATGGTTCTGTCGCCCTGCTACTGAGTGAGTGCGTGGGCGACACTGTGAGCTGTGAAATTCGTGGGGAATGCTTTTACATCTGTCCTGTACAGTGACCTGCATGTTCGGAACAATGGCTACCGGCTGTTGCTGAATTGATTGAGTTGCCTTTTCGGTTCACGAGTGCATTTTTCTGGAGACTCCCGGGAGTCGGCGCTGAAGCTTCAGAGTTCGTGCTTTATGCGACACTTTCAGCTAGTCGTCCTGCGGTAAAAGACCGAGCCATGTGAGAAAACCCGGGTCAATTAGGTTTTTCTGGTGACTGCCGAGTCCATCGACGATGAACTGTGGTTTTCGTGGATAATTTTGTGTTGACATTCTGGCGGCGGCATTATGCACAGTGTGCCTGTGCGTGCTGTTGGATTGCCGAGACTCCTGTCCTATTCCACTTTTCACATTGGACAGTGGGGAGCATTTTGTGTGATATTCACTGGCACAGGAACGGAGCATAATGGGGACGACCCGTTGCCGTGAAGTTGGAACCTCGACTAACTAATCTAACTGTTAAGTTCAGTAGTTTGCTATTAATTTCCGAACAACTGACGCTCAAACCATCGAAATCAACGCAAGGCCGTTTGCTTCCAAATCGTCTGCCGCAGATTGCAAACCCTTAACTCGGCATGTTGTTGAATAGTGAAACGTGTTCACTACCTCTAATCCACAATTCCGGATGTGCATGCCTGCAACGTTGTCAAAATCGCATACTTATTCGTTCCCTGTGACACCTCGCTGGCTACCCCAACATTGTTTAGAATATTGTAGAACAACCCAGCATATGTTCCCGCAATATCGTCCTATAAACGACCCGTTACACCCAAACCGGTATTTTAGATGCACGCGAGTCTAACTGGTTTTCGAAATCAGACGATAGATCACTTGTCAGTAATGACCACTACGACATTGTTTGCGCACAGATCAAGCTAAGCTAGACTGAATGAGGCAAGTGATCTACTCTTGCAATGGACGGCGTCAGATAAAAGCTCCTGTCTATAGGCGAAAGATAGAATAGGCGCCATTGAAAAGAAGCTGTCCTGCTTTTGTATGTGTGCGCAGGTGTCTAGATGTTTATATAAAAACATTGCTCACACTGTGAGCTTTGCTGTTGGATCTGCGACGGGGAAACATAAGCTGGTGGATAACAAGACGGTTGTTGTTCCTGATGTCACTTGGATGTAGGGGTGCTGGTGTGCTCAGTTGGATGTCTTAGTGGCCAAAACGTTTACCTAGACACCCCGAGCCGATGTTCGTCTGAAAAACTAAAGGAGGATGGGCCACTGTTGTCAGCTGTGATGAAACTTGCTGAGCACTACATAGTTTACAGGCTACACGATTGCTAGAGAGTCAAAGCAATTTCTAAACGATGATGGCAGAAACCTTCACTTCGACACCCTGAGCAAATGTTAGTCTAAAATACTAAGTGAGGAGGACTATAGTGTCCATTGTGATGAAGCTTGTCGAGCAGTATCTAGTTTGCAGGCTACAAGATTGCAAGAGAGTCAAAGCAATTTTTCAACGATGCGGACAATCAGCACTCAGTGTTGATCCAGCAGTAGAATGGAGATCTCGACAGCATGCTCGGAATGAATGTATCTTTGCCTACCTGTAAGGTGCTAAGTCTAGACTCTACGCTACCGCGGCTCCCCATCTCGTTTCATATTATTACCAAAATGACGATTTTCCTATCCAGATGTAAAAAAAAGATCTTTCTGTGTGTGAAACTTCCCGTGTAACATTTGTATATTGTTTTACTCACCAGCTCGTAAGCAACTTAACATACACATCGCCGTAGTCTCTGTCAGTGTCGAAACCATGATATTCAGCGAAATGATTTACGTGCATACTTTCAGCAGTATCGAATATGTCTGGTTCTTTCCGACAAATTCGCTTTAGTTATTGTAATATTATATATTATATTTAGTTATTGTGCCGTACCAATCTAATCTCTCTCTCCATTCTGTGGATGCGCCAGCTAATAAATGCATATACTGTACTGGCACCTTACCGTCTTGATAGACGATAGTTTGCTTGATAGACGATAGACTGTGCTTCAAAAAGGCATAACTACAACCCATGGCTGCAGACAATGGATGGAGTTATACCTCTACATAGCACACAACCTGCGTTGAATTGTAGACACCATGCATTGCCCATGCAGCAAGATGCCTCTCTCGGCTCGCCTAGTTTACTCCAGAGGAAAGGTAACACCAATACATCTGGAACAAGACAAGCTGCAGAAGCTGCCTGATAAGCAAAGCAATGCTCTAACTGTCCGCCTATCGGAGCATCGATCCTAGACCAGTTGCCAACCGAGGCTTAGAGCCTGGTCTGCCCTGTCACTATATTTAGTCTTTAGGTTGCATTTCCTTGCATTTTCTTTAAGATAAGGCTTGTACCCTCCTAACTGCGCTCTCCGCCTGATGCCTTTGGGACAATGTGGGGTGTAGAGTTTGGTAAGCTCCGTCCAACATTCGGCGCTAACAGAAAGCAGGTGGTACCCTCTACTGTCATACGGTAACTCAGTTATATCTGAGTCAGATCCGACTGTACACAAATGAATGCATGTGGCTTTGTCCATCAATACAAGTAATTAACCGTTTTGTTCATAATATGCTTCATCATAGCAAGGCCAACATGTTTTGGAAATCAGACGATAGATCACTTGTCAGTAATGACCACAACGACATTGTTTACTCAGAGATGAAGCTAAGCTACACTTAATGAGGCAACTGATCTACTCTTGTAATGGACGGCGTCAAATAAAAGAACATTGTTTGGCAGTTTCGGGTAGGGCTTCTAATGTATGGAATCAAGCCCGGTAAACGACTTACATCACACATGTCTATTACCATACCCCCGGGGGCCTAGATAAGGTAGCGGTTAGATGCTCGCATACCGACACGGTAGTCACAGGTTCAACACTGTACACAGGCTTCTTCTTCTGCTTCTTCTTCTTCTTCTTCTTCTTCTTCTTCTTCTTCTTCTTCTTCTTCTTCTTCTTCTTCTTCTTCTTCTTCTTCTTCAGCGTTCCGAGCCATTGAGGTTCTTTGCTGCAGATACAATCCGTCTCCATTCGTCTCTCTGGTGGACCTTCTCTTGCCAGTCGTTGATTCCAGGTGCTTGTAGGTCTGTATATATATATATTATCTCTCCACCGTCTTCTTGGTCTACCTCGGGGTCTACGGTCATTTATTTCCTGAGTGTAAGCGAGTTTTGTTTCCCTATTATCTTCCATTCTTTCTATATGCCCCAGCCATTGTAGTCTATTAGCCTTCATGATACCAGTGATTAGCGGGGACTTAAACAGATCATAAATGTCTTTGTTACTTCTTCTTTTCCACTCTCCACTTTGTTTATCCCTAATGGGTCCAAAGATGCGTCTTAAAACTTTGTTCTCAAGGGTTTGTAGCAAGGCTTCGTCTCCTTTCGTTGTACTCCAGGTTTCAGAGCCATACAGCACAACTGGTCTAATCAGTGTTTTGTATATTGTGATCTTGGTGTTACGAGATAGCGCCTTTGATTTTAGTAGATGTTGTAGTGCATAGTATATCTTATTTCCAGAATTGATTCTAGTTTGTATTTCTTCCCTTATGATGTTGGAGCAGTTGAAGATTGTACCCAGGTATTTGTATGTTTCCGTTCTTTTAATGGTCATATTATCTATTTGTATGTGGCCAGAGTTTTTAGCCATTCCTTCTCTTGAAATTACCATATATTCTGTCTTATCTTGGTTGATAACCAGCCCCATCTGTTGGGCTTGTTCCTTTAAGTGGGTCAATATTTCCAATGTCTTTTGTTCATTTTCCCCTATAATATCTATATCATCTGCATAACCAAGCAGCTTGGATGTTCCTCCAATATCACATTCCTCCTTTACCCTCCTTACAACTTTCTCTAGAGCCAGATTGAAGAGTAGCGGCGATAGTGCATCACCCTGTTTCAAGCCAGATGTTATTTGGAAAGGGTCTGATTTCCTGCCTTTATATGTTACTATATTATAAGTATCTTCCATGCATAGTCTGATCATGTTGATTAACTTCCTTGGTATTCCAAATTCCCGCATAGCATTCCATAGACTATTCCTATGGACACTATCATAAGCCTTTTTAAAATCCACAAAAATGTTATGGAGATCTCTTTTATATTCCCAATTTTTCTCGGCTATTTGTCGTAAGATAAATATCTGATCTATTGTTGATCTGTTTTGTCTAAAACCCGCCTGGTAGTCACCTAATATGTATTCTGAATATGGTTTTAGTCTATTTAGTAATACTGCGGATAGTATCTTATAGCTTATGGACAGTAGTAATATTCCTCTATAATTTTCACACTGAAACTTGTCTCCTTTCTTAAAGATAGGTATCAATAATGACTCTTTCCAGTCTTGGGGTAATTCTTCAGTCCTCCAGATTTTTATTATTAGTTCGTATAACTTTAGATGTAATGCATGGCCACCCGCCTTTATAAATTCAGCAGCAATTCCATCAGCCCCAGTTGCCTTATTGTTTTTAAGTCGTGTGATTACATATAGGATTTCTTCAAATGCAGGTTCTTCAATTTGTGGTTCACACGTTAGAACCTCTTCCTGTGGGAAAGTGTTACTTGGAGCTTCACAATTTAGTAATTCAACAAAATATTCTTTCCATGTGTTGCACATTTCCTCATTGGTATTTATCATATTCCCATTTTTGTCTTTTAAACCATATGTGTTGTGTTGGTGCCCTCGTTTCATTGACTTCAGTTCTTTAAAAAACTTTCTGGATTCGTTTTTCTGGTGATTAGTTTCCATATCTTTGATTATATTACTCATATATTCTCGCTTCTGCTGTCGAACTATTTTTGTAGCCTCTTTACATTCATTTCTATATTGCTCTTCCTTTTGGATGTTGTTGATGTCATTTAGCCATAGCTGTCTGGCATTCTTTTTCCTAATGACTGCTTCTTCACATTTTGGATTGAACCATCTGTTCTTTCTATGCGTGGTTAACACACCGAGACATTCTTCTGCGGTAGATTGAATTGTATTCTTGATGTTCAACCAAGTTTGGTCAACGCTTTCCTCCAACGGGTTTTGTAGAATTTCAAGTTTACATTTTATTTCATCTGTAAATTTCTCTTTGACTGTAATTTCTTGTAGTTTTTCTCTGTTATATGTTGGGTGTAACCTTTGTAGTTTAGCATAGAAAGCTCTCTTAAGTTTTATTTTAAATTTTGCCCCAACGAGGAAGTGGTCGCTGTGGCACTCAGCTCCTCTATAGCTTCTAACTTGTTGTATGTTTGATGCATTTTTGTTGTTAATTAAAATGTGATCTATTTGATTATAGTTCTCTTGTCACATGATTTCCAAGTTTGTTTATGTACACAGTCTGAATTTTAAAATTCCCCTGGGCTCCAAGGCTGACCCAGCCTAATATTGGTACCAGGACACGACTTGGGAAGCAAAGGTGACCGGCGTAGTGCTGACCATATCACCCCTGGAGTGTCGATTTATTTATACAGATATGGGTCTAGCGCCGTATGTTCAATACGGCTAAAGATGTGTGAAATAGTCATGTACTGTACTGTACTGTATTGTACTGTACTGTACTGTACTGTGATGCACTGTACTTTACTTTACTTTACTTTACTTTATCTTACTTTACGTACCATATGTTTAATTCCTCTTAAGGCTTTTGAAAGGTTCCGTAAAAAACGATTTGCAATATTTATCCCAGTACCAAAACTGGCGAAATGAAATGATGTACTAAATACACTTGATAATTCACGCCTACACAATTATATTAAAAATAATCATGGATAAATGTCATACGAAAATAGAAGTAAACATAAACTTTAAAAAAAACAAAAAAAACAAACACGGCTTTAGACAAAATGGAGGCACTCGCGACAACATTTTTGAAATGATTGGTAATTATAGAAAAAAGCAGTGTAGAATATACATCTGTAGTTTTGCTTTATTGACTACTTAAAGACATTTAGATGTATACAAAGCTGAGAAACACAGCGAAAGAAATGAGATCCCATTTCACTTAATGCAGGTCATAAAACAAACCTACAGTGAACAACAGACAGCCGTAAGAATGTGTGATGGATGATGAAACAGATGTGTGTGGTATAGAAAAGGGAATCATTTCGGCACGGTCAGTTCTGGAGCTCATAAAAAACTCAGAGGATGGATGTTTCTTGGAGACAGTGTTCGCCTCCGCTGCTCGGCATGACACACGATGATAATTACATTTTTGTTTACGTTCGCTCGCACTGAACTCAAACGTACTCCATACACGTATACTGGACTGATTTCTGCGAGTGGATTAGCTTTCCCACTTACCAGTGTCCCTCGCCATTAGGCGAACCATTCCGACTTCAGTGGTACTTGTAATTTACGTCCCCAAGTCCAGGACGAGAAGTAAACACTTTAGTCCAACTGACGGATGTAGGGGGTTAAATCCACTACCTCAGCATCAGCACACCGGTTGTTTAAGAACGAGTGCTCTTATATATTCGGCCGGTAATAATGATGGTTGAAGACCTAATCAGAAAGAACATTCCTGTTAATATCCGCATTATCCATGATAAATTCCTAGATCTGATTAATTCAGGCACGCCTCAAAGAGGCTTGTCATTAAACTCTATAATATCTGACATCAAAGACAGTCTCTCCAAAAACATCTGCTTGTTTATACCCACTTAAGATGAATGTGTTCACGTCCATTACGGCAAAATGTAAATAAGTCATTCGTTCTTTCAATCACAATCATCACAATAAACTACCCTCCGCCCACGTAATTAAGCTTCAAAGAATACACAGTTAATTGCTTTCAAAATTATTTCCTCAACATGTTTTCTATGGTGGAATAGTTGTTAGTGCGCTTACATACAAAAAACAGAGGTTCTAGTTCAGTTCCTAGCAGTGGTAAAATTATTTAGTTCCAAACCAGTACGGCTGGTAGTTTACCAGATAATGTTGAGAATTTACAGCAAACTGCTAGGGAAGAAATGCCATAGACCATTGGACCTAATGATGACGTGATATAGAAAGGGTCTCACTTCATTTTCCAGAGGAAAAGTGTTCCAACGGAACTAGCTTATATTATGTTTTTCTCCACGGTGTTCTTATTCTGTTAGTTCACCATGTTTTCTGCGTGTGCCTGTGTGTGTGTGTGTGTGTGTGTGTGTGTGTGTGTGTGTGTGTGTGTTCTAACAGTTCACCATGTTTTGTGCTTGTGTGTGCGTGTGTGTTTATTCTATTATTTCACCATGTTCCATTTGTCTGGATACTATTAGTTCACCAGTACTGTGAGTACTAACATATTACGCAACAGATACACTTAGTGAAGCTTGTAATATTATAAATAAAAAGTTAACACACAAGGCAAAATAAGAGAGAGAGAGAGAGAGAGAGAGAGAGAGAGAGAGAGAGAGAGAGAGAGAGAGAGAGAGAGAGAGAGAGAACGAACGAACGAACGAACGAACGAACGAACAAACTTTATTTTAAAAGGGTAACAAATTGGGCACGCAGGCTCGTCTTACATTCGGCCCTTTAAGAGAGAGAGAGAGAGAGAGAGAGCGAGAGAGAGAGAGAGAGAGAGAGAGAGACAGACAGACAGACAGACAGAGAGAGAGAGAGAGAGAGAGAGAGAGAGAGAGAGAGAGAAAGAGAGATCAAAAGACACAGAAGAGAGAATTAGAGGCATACATGAATGGATAGAGATGACATGTAAGGGCCAGCAGGAGGTAGCAAAAGATATGACTTCTTGGCGCGATCTAGTTCAGGGACTTCGCTCCAACGGAGGATACAAGATCAATGATCCCTCTGTGCATCGAGCTAGAGTCTGTTCGCAATAAACTTTTAAAAACCCAATAAGGAAACATTACCAGACTGGGCAAAATTGCTGCTAGCCCGCCCGTGTTCGCTTAATCACCATCACCTGGTCACACCCAACTATGCCTCTTCGCAGATGTGAAGCTCCAGCACCGGTCTGGAACACCATGCAGGATTCTAAGCTTGGAGAAGTCGAGATCTGCAGCACCGCAACAGTCTCCGCGGAGACAGTGCTTCGGTACTGAGTGTACAATAAAAACTCTAAACCAGTGGTTCTCAACCGGTGGGGAATTCCACCCCACCCCTAGGGTTAATGTTTAGGGGGGGGGGGGGGGGGGGGGCGGGGGCGGAATTAAGATTATTTATAGATCTCGTAAATACAAGAACCGATTACTTGATATTGTTTTTCCCTCCATACTTTACGGTTCTGTACTGGTCGCCCTTCTGAAATTCGTTTTATAATGTAAGTAGACCCGCAAATCCCGTTTTATGTAGGCGTTTAGACTTGTTCTAATAAGTGGTATTAAATTTAGCTTCCATCTTTACTTATACTGTGTAGGGGTGGGAGGAATTATATAGGGAAGGAAATACGCAGGGGGTGTGGGGGATGGAGTGACTTTCTGAACATCTGGTGAAGGGGTGCATGGGCCAAAAACGTTGAGAACCACTGCTCTAAACCAACCATACTCCGATAGACGTAGGACCTTTTCAAGATACAAACAACCTGAACGCTAGTGCAGTGACTGGACTTCAGGGATAAGATTTCTTCAGTTTATTTTACGTTCGCTCGTTTTGAAATCGAGAGTAGCTCACATTGGATTGGTTATTGCTTGTGGACCAGTTTTGCCTATTACCAGTGTAACTCGCTATCAGGCAAACCCACTCCGATTTCAAAAGTACTCAACAATTTAGTCAACTGACCCTTGTAGGAGTTGAACACGCTACTTCGCCATCTGTACATCGGAAGTTTAAAAACGAGTGGTCTTACCCATTCGGCCATGCTGGCCTCATTTAATCTATCAAAAGGTGATTCATCACGCCCCCTCCCCCCACCCCCACCCCCACACACACACAACCTAGAGACCAAGCAATTAATGACGCTGGACCAAATACGATCCACGAGGCTAACCTGGATCTAAGCCACCACCAACAACAATGACAACAAACACAGAATGGATCAGTTATTAACAGCAAACAAGGAAAGAATCAGCAATTAACAGCAAACAGGGAAAGAATGATTGACGTCAAATAAAATGTGAGTGGGCTAAGATGCGATATAAAAGATGTTAGAAATTAAAGGAGTGAACTATTTATTCCAGGCAGCAGCTAAAAGAAGCTCTCGGGCTGAACCCCCACACAAGCCAGGGCGTTTCTTGCACAGAGCAAACAACTTGACGTTCAGTTGCCTTTTAAGTTTCGTCTCTTAGCACAACGGCACAACTCGATGCCTGTTTATCCTCTGCCTCCTGTTCAAACCGCCTGATAAGTCCGGCAAAGATGTTAATGTTGAAACATTTCGCAATCCTTTAACTGTAAAATTGAAATAAAGTATGGGACTCGTTTCCATGCTTAGTGGCGTAAGGGTGTATGTTACATGTATGTTGCTAGTCTCGTATTTTTATAGAAGTATAGACATTCAATGAGTAATGTGATTAATGTCACCTCGGGCGCCTTTACTACCCCTTTACTTCTGGTGCTAATTTTAGGCTGGGTCAGTCTTGGCAGCCAGGTAAATTCATCAAAATCTCCACCTCGATGTGGATTATGTTTGTAAAAGATAATTCGTGCAATTGCTTTGAAATCGAGCATACTCTACACTGGACTTATTTGTGTGTGTGTGTGTGTGTGTGTGTGTGTGTGTGTGTAGGTGGATTGGGGGGGGGGGGGTAGCTTTCCCTATTACAGTATCCCTCGCCATGAGGCGAACCTATTCCGACTTCAAAAGTACTTGTAATTTACGTCCCCAAGTCAAGGAGGAGAAGTTAACATGTTTGCCCAACTGACCGGTGTTGGGACTGAACCCGTTACCTCACCATCAGCACACTGGAAGTTTAAGAGCGACGCTCTTATCCATTCGGCTAATCTGACCACCTGGATTCGAATACATGACCACGGGACCGACAGGCAAGCGCGTTAGCTACTGCGCTACCCCGACCCTACTTTACCTGATATGAGAGTTAAAATAGCTTCGTTTCAGCATATCGGCTGGTTAATTGACGCTGATTAACGGGTTGATATAAACAGGAAGAGTCTTGTCTTGTCAATGGAAGCCGTGGTGGCATACTGATTAGTTCGCTTGAAACCAAGAGATACGTTCCCGATTAAATCTCCCAGCAGTGGTACGATATGTTTGTCCGGCCAGTGCTGCTCTGCGGTCGACCATGTTTCATAATATTGGTATCTGATAATTTTCAGAATGATCTTAAAATTTTTTGGGAAGGAAAGACGGCAGGAACGAGAATTGGCTAAAAGGACTCATTATACTGCGGCCAAGAATATGCGAATACATAAAGCTTCATAGAGTTGTCGGGTCTTAGTGCGATACTACTGATCTACAGTATGACAGTAGACGGTACTGCCTGCTTTCTGCTAGCGCCGACAACCCATATAGGACCAACTGCTTCGGGTGGAGAAGCGCAATTGGGAGGGTACAAACCTTATTCTGGTTTAAGAATATGCAAACTAAAGACAGGGCATCAAGGCCCTAAGCCTTGGTTGGCAACTGGTCTAGGATCGAAGCTCTCACAGGTGGACAGTTAGAGCATCGCTTTGCTGATCAGGCAGCTTCTGTTGCTTATCTTGCTCCAGATGCATTTGTGGTGTTAAATTTACTTTGGAATAAACTAAACAGGTCGAGAGAGGGATCATGTTGCATGGGCAAAACACGGTCTCTAAATTCAGCCCAGGTTTTATTCTATTTGTGAAGCACAATTAACAAACTATCGTCTGTTAAGTTGCCAGTAGTAGTCGTAAAACTTCATAGCGACTGAGTTGGTGTATTCATTAGATGGTTACGCCGATCTTGCCAATAACTCGGTTTGATGAGGGATCAATGTTTTCGCTCGTCGTTTGCTATAAGAGGGAAAGGCTAACAACCTTACTTCTTCAGGCCTACAACATGTGATTGTCCTAATAATTCACAGACCATTTGTAGATTCCTTCTGTGGAAGTTGGTATTTTACCACTTCACACTCTGAAAGTTTTACCTGTCACGGAGCTAGCTTTACCTGATCTTGTCAATCCTTAAGCGATCTGAAAGCACCGTTGTAGGTTTATCTCCTGGTTCTTGTCTGCGGTTAAGTATTTATTGTGTGGAGTTGGAATGTTCTTGTTTGAGTTTAAGCTCAAAGTCCGTGCTGTTTGAGACAGACACCGGCTGAAGCAAGGACTGCCAGGAGATGGGAAGGTACGATGTCGGTAATCCTACGGGGTCCTACGACAGCTGTTTGTCCGGGTCATTTTAGCCCTAGCTTTCGGGGCTGTGTCATTACCATTAGTGACCTAGCCAGCTAGCAATGCGCAGAACAGTTGATCAGAACACAAACAATGAGTATTAGATGTTTTGTTATTTGGCTGGTACATCTCCGGACGTAGTAGTTGTATCAGTAGTAGTGGGGGTGGTAGTAGTAGTAGTAGTAATAGTTGTAGTAGTAATAGTGGTACTAGTAGTAGTGGTGGTGGTGATAGTAGTAGTAATAGTAGTAGTAGTAGCAGTAGTAGTAATAGTAGTAGCAGCAGTAGTATCAGTTGTTGTTGTTGTTGTTATTGTTGTTGTTGTTGTTGTTGTTGTTGTTGTTGTTGTAGTAGTCTTACTGTTCCAACTTAACAGCAAAGAGTCGCTCCATAGTTGCTCCGTGCATGTGCCAACGAAAACCACACAAATGCCCAAACTCTGTTCCATATGAGCTTATGAAGGAAACTGGGAAAACTGAGTTATAATTCGTAAGTCCGCTGTGATGGCAATCAGGTCGATTCATCCCTATGAAAATAGATTTCGTTCTTCCTGCCGACCCGAGACCGACGTATCAACAACACGGGAACTGCGTTGAAGAGCTCTCTTTCCCCTCGTTACGCCCAGAAAAGAGCGGAATGTGCAAGACATGTATTGTAACTTGTCATCATCATCATCATCATCATCATCATCATCATCATCATCATCATCATCATCATCATCATCATCATCATCATCATCATCATCATCATCATCATCATCATCATCATCATCATCATCATCATCATCATCGTCATCATCATCATCATCTTCCACTTCTGGTGTCAAGCGTCGTAGGGAGGAATAATTTGCGCTCCAGCGCCCGGTGGGCGGCACTGGATAGTGTCATTCCGTGTGATTGTACAATGACTTTAATGTCGTCAATCCATTTTCTACTTGGACTTCCTCTTGGTCTCGTCGTAGATGATCGTTGATGTAAGGCCAGTGATGGTAGTTGCTGGTGTTGCATTCTAACGACATGGCCAAACCACTTGATCTTCTGTCTTTCAATAAATGTGGCACAAGGTGTTGATCCATTGTAACTTGCAAGCGGCATAGTAAGATGTGACCAGGAAATGATTCAGCACAACAAATGCAGACTGGCTGGGATGAAGCTTAGGTTGATAATGTTTTTCACACAGGTTTTGTCTATTTCGTTGTCAATATAAACAATCTCAATGCCCAGAGGACAACAACGAGTACAAGAAGGTGATATAGATGAAATTGGGATAGAACAGAATGATGAAAACTAAGGAATAGGAACACTATTATTAAGCAGATGGACTGCCTTTGTAATCGGCATTTTAATTTCAAGACCTTCCACACCTCTATTAGCCCTCCCCGTATAGCACTTAGGTAGACAAAAATCGGGTTTACTGAAGAAGGATCAATAATTAATTGTCTTGGATTTCAGAAGTCTTACCTAGGGTTTCTCACTACTCACGTTACTAGATTACACGAGAGTCGTAACAGTTCTACATGATGATCGCAGTCATTCGGTACCCACATTTTGCACACACCGCTTGAGCAGTTCATATTTATCCATGTATTGATTGTGTTGCCGGCCTACAGGATGGAACGAAATTATCGTCACTGCCCAGTCGTACACGAACGAACAAGGCAATAGAGAGGAAGCTACAACAACAATAATTATAACCCAAAGTAGAAACATAAATACGAATAAAGAAATTCAGGGGGAAAGAAAAAAGACGGCAAAAGAAGATAAAGTAACAGTAACGTACCCATTTACATATTTTGAATCGTATTATGTACATGGTGCTAACCCCATGCTTTTATAAAGCAATCGGCACTCGATTGACATTTTCTGGTTCCCAATTAAACTGTGTTGACATGGAAACCCAGGTCAATTTATTTAAGAATCCCTCTTGATGGGAATTCCAACTCATGACCACCGAACCTACAGGTAAATGTGTTAGACATTACAAGACCTTGGCTCACTGAAACAGAAAGACAACAGGTGAACAAGAAATTGCTAAACTTCTCTAGCACTTTCTCTTTAAATTAAGCAGTCTTCGTTCACCTACAAAAAATACATTTACAGAAACACAGCCATGAAAAATGTAGCTGCGTCATTATTACAGTGTCTGAGGTGGCAGGATTCACAGTAGGCCAAAACATGTCAGTTGTTGACGCAGAAACATAACTATAGGGTGCATTTTTAATGACTGCGCAGTGTTTGAAAATATTACCGGTCCAAGTTTTGTATTCACCCTTTGTAAAGTCCATGCAACATAAGAGATAAATACAAAACGTGGACTGGGAATATTTTCAAACACTGCACGGTCATTAAAAATAAGCCCTGTACTTCTTTCCTTGCTTAAAAGATATTCGGTTGACTGATTCAATGCGGAAGGATAATATATCGCCAAATGTGACCTCCAATTTGGACAGAGGGACGATAAATGGCAATACTAAGGTCATTGTGTTATTTCTTTTGTTTCGTGTTATCTTCCGCACTGTCACTGCTCATTGAACGGAAAGGCACAGTATAATACTTGTTCCTTTGATCGTGCACCAAGTCTGCCCATCTGCCCTTCCTTCCACACATACGTATACGTAGGCGTGTTTATATATATATATATATATATATATATATATATATATATATATATATATATATATATATATATATATATATATATATATATATAGACGACCCGGCCCGGCTTCGCCCAGCTCCTGGCGGGGAGCGTCTCATTGAATTCAAATACATTTCTCTAAGCGCACAGAGTAGGCGTTCGGCCCCTGCTCCAGTTCCTGTTCCCGTTGCTCTTCTGTTTTTGATGCTCCCTTTCCCGTTCCCGTTGCTCGTATTTCAGTTGGATCCGCGGGAGTGAGAACAACATCTATACAAAATGTCATCTCAATCGGATGGACCGTTCGGGAACGCATAAAGGACACACACACAAAGACATATTACTGTTCATAACTAATTTCTGGTTCTGCTCCCGTTCCCATTGCTCGTCTGTTTCTGATGCCCCCTTTCCCGTTCCCGTTGCTCGTATTTCAGTTGGATAAGCGGGAGTGAGAACAACATCTGTACAAAACTAATTTCTTATTTAATCAGAGTGTGAGTTCCCTTGGAGCAGGATGGCGGGCCACAGGCGGGCCTGTTTCTGAAGCTCGTAATGGCTTTTTCTTTCGTGCTTTAGGAAACATTGTTGATTTTAAGCTCACAAACTATGTTAGTGGCTCCGCGGGAGTGAGAACAACATCTGTACAAAATTTCACCTCAATCGGATGGACCCTTCGGTAACGCATAAATGACAAACAAACAAACAAATAAACAAACAAACAAACAAACAAACAAACAAACAAACAAACAAACAAACATTGTCTGTTATATATGTTATATGTGTGTGTGTGTGTGTGTGTGTTTTTTTTTTTTTCTTTCTTATCTGCCTGCCAGTCTCTTCATCCGTGTGAGCATGTGTGTGTTGCGTTAGCGAGTATAATAGTGCGCCACTATGTGCCCGCCCATCAACTGCATACAACCACGAAGTCTCATTTCCCAAATGCTGGTTTCTGTAAGCGAGTAACGGAACAGAACGATAAAATTAATGGGGTATTGTGGTACTTGTGACACCGCCAGGGCACCTTGCTCAAGGAACCTATGACAAAAGATATCCACTTTTGAAACAGTGGGCGGGCGAGACATTAAGAATTTGGGAATCAATACGTCAACTTCAGCCAAGATGTGAATTAAAGACATGTGAAGTAGACAGGTGGGAGGTGAACTGTGTGAGTCATGTCACTTAGTTGCGTATCCTTTACAGGACGTTGGAGTCAACCCCGGAATGTTTACTATGTTTGTGATCTCTTGGCAAGTTTACGTTCAGTAGTTTGTCGTTGCTTTCTGAACAACCGGCACCCATACCATTTTATTAAAACACAAGGCAGTCTGCTGCCAAATCGCCTGCATCTGTGTTTCGAACGCGGCATGCGAGATAACAAACTGCGTTCGTAACCCCTACCCCCACAGATCCGGCTGAGTCATGTATAGTTAATAAATAAGGGCCTAAAAGTACAGGTATATATAAGGGGCCAGAACACAGTTGGAAATCATTAAATAGTGGAGCTTTGTAATTTATTTCAAGAGAATCAGTCAAAATTAAAATTTTGTCAGAATTGAAAAACAAACAAACAAAAACAAACAAACAAACAAACAGACACACACAATTAATATCCGCAGACTAAATTACATGCCAGCCAAAGATCGCAATGACAAGTAAAGAAACTTAATATGGCAAGAATTGTGAATATCTTGGCCTCATAAATACAAAGAAGTCGGGCGTAGACTGGTCATCGTAATGCAGAGGTTAAACATTATAAAGAACCTATGACACAACACCAAAAAACACCTACAAAGGGACACTTTCAAAATAGCTTCTTTTTGTGGCAACGTATTGACGGATGTGAGTCATGGACCATTTCGCAATCTCTAAAGAAGCATTTGACTATAAATGTTACAGGCAAGATTTTAAAATATCGTGAACCAAGAAGAAGCAAAATACTGATAAGATACCAAATATGAACAACGAAGGAAACTTGATACTAAACAAAATCATGTCTCGAAAACTGAAATACTTTGGCTATTGTAAACATCAATGTGGTTTGAGAAGAACTGTGATGGTAGGCGTGGTTCTTGAAGAAGGGACTGGGATGTACCAGTACGAAGATGGATACAAGACACTGCAGACACGCTGGCAATGAAAATACATTAAGGAAGAGAAATGGCAAAGGGTTGAGCATCTTTCACCGGGACATGTGGAACTGATGCTATACACAGGACCTGATAATGCTGCTTATTCTGTCATATAAATCATCATTCTAGATAATTCATCCCATAGATTGATAAAATGTTTTGGAACATGTCATTTTAAGTTTTGGGATATATTTTTCCTGTGGTTTTGACCTTTAACCCCTACTGGGAAATAGGCCCCAACCAATTCACTCCAAACCGTCCTATCCTGAGCTATCTCATGCAGATACCTCCATTTTCTTTACATTTTAACCATTTTTATATCTCTAATCCTCTCCTCCAAGTATGTTTTGGTCTTCTTCTATTTCTTTTGCGTGTGGATTCCAGTTACAGACTTTTCTGGTTATACTATTCCCAGGTTTTCTCAATATATGCCCAGTCCAGTGTCAGCGCCTTTTCTTCAAGCCTTGATTCCAGTGGCAATAGTTTCTGACTTATCATAAACATATTCTTGTAAGAGATGTGATGGTGTACCTTTGAACTCCACATCCACGTGGATGGCTTATTACATCCCTATTGACAGCATGGTCGCCCTCCCTGGTCGAGGGTTAGCAGCTTTCTCCGTAACCCCGAATACTCTCGCGGTTGACGTGAGCGCACGACGATTGGAAGCGATTCGAGTCGCGCCAGTGACTTATGAGAGTATGGAGCCGGTCACTCAGAAAGTGAACTCAGAACTACTGAACGTAATCTTGCCAAGAAATCAACAATCAGCTGAAAGATGATGTTGACAGCGATGTCCTGTAAAGGATATGCAAAACAATGAAAGCATTACCGGCTAGAGGTCTATAAAGAGTTCTCTGGCTTTAAACTTCCCTACTGACATCATGTTTGGTAGTCAGCTCCAGATAAAGTCCTAGTGTACCCAAGCACAGAGTTCACGTCTTTCGTGGGATACTCCATCTCCTGAACTAACTTTGCTGCACTTTTCTGCATTGCCCGTCCTGTACAGCAGGGGGGGGGGGGGGGGTGCAATTGGGAGATACTGTTCAACATCTTGAAACCCAAGTAGCATTCTTCAAATTCTCAGTAGCTTCAGACTACTAATTTATTTTCGCAAAAAGTAAATAACACGCTTTTAGCCGTAAACACTTTCCAGCGTTAATTAGCACACGCTTCTTGGTTTCTTGGTTTCTATGAATCAACATAACAACATCCGGACACATCCTTAGAAAAAACAAGTTTCTTAAGGTGTACATGCTGACCGTTCCAGTAACACTTGATTATGGACACGTCGGAATCAGTCTTTCTTAAGTCCCTCCTTCCTGGAACCACATCCAAACCCAGACTCAGACATCCTTACATGTGTTTCTCCATCTGTTACTGTAAAAAATAGAGGTCAGCATGGCTGAATGGATAAGAGTTTTCCCTCTTAAACTTCCGGTACTCTGATGTCGAGGTAGTTCGTTCAACCCCTACACCGGTCAGTTGGACTAAAATGTTGACTTCTCGACCTTGTCTTGGGAACATACATTACAAGAACTTCTGAAGTTGGAGCGGGTTCGCATGCTAGCGAAGGACACTGTTAATAATGAAAGTTTATCCACGCTAAAAAGTGCACTATAAGTAGTATATAAATAAACACACATAGTATTGTTAGGCGCTCACAGAAGGAGAAGAAGGAAGTAGAGACTAGAGGACGCACTGGACAACATAAAAGTTTAAAGCTTTAGTTACCGACCAGAATACTAACCTGTGACCTCCAAATGATGACAATTCCTCGCTGCAAGGACAAGTGTACTTCGAAGCATGACCAGCTAGACCAGTGGTTCTCAACCTTTTTTTGGCCCGTACCCTCCTCACCATATTTTCAGAACGTCATTCCCTCCTTACGTATTTCCTACCTAACTATCGCACCCCGCCCCTACACAGTATACGTAATAATGGAAGCTAAATTTAATAGCACATACTAAATCACGTCTAGACTTCCACATAAAGCATGATTTGTGGGTCTACTTACTTTATATTTTTTTATTTATATTATTTAGTTTTAATTTATATTATTTAATACTATTTTATATGTCAGGTCTTAGTAAGATATGACTGAGCTACCGTATGACAGTAGATGGTACTACCTGCTTTCTGTTAGCGCCGAACGTTGGGCGGCGCTTATCAAACCCGACACCCCACATTGTGCCAACGGCTTCGGACGGAAGAGCGCAATTGGGAGGGTACAAGCCTTAACCTGGTGCGAGGAAATGCAACCTAAAGACAAAATGTCATGGCAGGGCAGACCAGACCCTAAGCCTTGGTTGGCGGCTGGTCTAGGATCGAAACTCCGACAGGCGGACAGTTAGAGCATTGCTTTGCTAATTAGGCAGCTTCTGCAGCTTGTCTTGTTCCAGATGTAGAGATGTTACCTTTCCTCTGGAGTGAACTAGGCAGGCCGAGAGAGGGATCATGCTGCATGGGCAACACATGATCTCTATATTTTAGCCCAGGCTTTGTGCTATGGATAGGCAATAACTCCATCCCTGGTCTTAACCGGTCTCGGAATCAAAGCGAGAGGCAACTGTTACGGGTTATAAGTCCCTGTCAATTGGCGTAGACATGGGGCGCCACGCGTTGCCTCTGACGGTGGGAGACACCTACAGGTGTCACTTATCAGCTACCGCCCGCCTCAAGCTGGGCAGACCCCGGCCAATTGGGTGCTGATCCACCACAGCCTGCCTGCTTCAATGGGTGCTTGGGACTAGGACAAAATCTGAATCGCAGGCTGTAAAACCAATGCACCAGGTACTAATAAAAAGAAAAATAGAAACCTCAAGCAACGGCTTGCAACCTGGAACGTTAGAACCATGTGTCCAGGATTTTCTACTAACTTGACCAATATTGACGATGTGAAAAAAACGAACTCAATCATCTTAACATTGATATTGCTGGCCTGTAGGAGACTCGCCTCGTTGAGGAAGGGTCACTCAGGGAAAACAATTACACCTTTGTTTGGAAGGGTAGAGGGCAGGCAGAAAAAAGGCAACACGGTGTGGGCTTTGCAGTGAAGAATTCACTACTGGGAATGATTGAAATTCCAGCAGGAGGAAGTAAAAGACTGCGTCTGGCAACCTCTTATGGTTTTGCCACCATTATTACTGCATATGCACCGACACTCGATTTCTCTGATGATGTGAAGGATTCGTTCTATGAGGAGTTAGACTCCGTGATCAAGGCAGTTCCAAAATCTGACTACATTTATATGCTCGGTGATTTCAATGCTCGTGTGGTCAAGGACTCGAGTTCATGGCCAGTGTGCCTTGAAAAATACAACATCGGTCGCAATCATGAAAATGGGCAAAGGCTGCTGGAGCATTGCACCAGAAATTACCTATGTATTACAAACTCCTTTTTTAAAACAAAATAGCTACATAAGGTCACATGGAAACATCCAAGATCCGGCCATTGGCACCAGCTGGACTTCATCATCACACGGAGACAACATCTGAACCATATATCATTGACTCGAAGTTACCATTGTGCTGATTGTGATACGGATCATTCTTTAGTTGTTGCAAGGATTTGACTGAGACCAAAGAGAATCTACACAGCTAATCACAAATCTAGCCCCAGGATTAATATTATTAACACTCACGATCCTGAAAAATGCTTTCAGTTTCAACAGCAACTTGAAGACACTTTCACTGATACACCAGAAAATTGTATAGTATCTTGTTTTTCTAATTTTAATTTTCCCTTTATTGCTTTCACTGTTTCATCTTTTTATTTTTTTTCCCTCACGTCTTAATGTAGTCACCGGAGATCTTCTCCGTGACTAAATGTTGTGTTTTGTGTATGTGCTTGTTTGCTGATGGAGGCTAGTCGCCGCAACGTCCTGTATGTGTCGTAAATCTGTTATGTAAAGCTACACTACTTTGTGTCATTTTATATGTTTTACATTTTCACAGCTTTACCTCAGTTCCACCAAATTTTATTCTAGTCTCTTCAAGGCATCTCCCATCAGATGTTTTGCTGTATTTAATAATTATTACTTAATTCAAAAATTGACATCACTGCACTCAGCATATTCCAACACATGCTCCGTCTCACTATTCAAAGCCATAGAAGAGTTCCCATGCTGATTATTCCAATAGCAATTTGATTAAATGATTAAATGCCATGGGATGATTACACGTCTTAAGTGACTTCCTGTATCTGCCATAAGCTTATATATACAGTAGTTTTCTTATGCAACCCCCTTTAATGAGATATACAATTGGGCTTCAAATTAAAACCTTAAAAGTGTGATAGAAATTAAAATAACATGCCATTGTCTTGTAACCTGTAAATATTGTTGTTAAGTATGGCAAGAGTGTTAGGCACGTGACATAACGGTGCAGACGAAAGATGTGACGTCATAATAACTTTTTAAAGATGGCCACCCCACTTTTGACTTGCACCAAAGAGGAGCAGCGTTCTGTTACCCGTCATTTTTATCAGTGAAGTGGTGAAACCTATAGAAATACATCGGCGAATGAAAGTCCAGTATGATGATGCATGCCTGTCAGTCCAGCAAGTGTATGAGTGGAATAGGAAGTTTCAAAACAGCGTGACTTCTGTGAAAGACTGTTCACGACCAGGTCGGCACTGGAGGGCTTGCATTGAACGCTGTGGTGACAACATCGACAGATGACATTTGTTCTCTACTTTCTCGGAATATATTCACACACAAAATCTAAAAAGAAAAAATAAATTAAGGTTTTCGTTCGAAACTCCATCGTTTTAGTTTGTGTTTATTTGTTCTATTGTTATCTCTGTATCTACAATGCAATGACACCCTAGCTGAATTGGTTCGAGTGCCATGGGGTTTCTCGTACACCTTCCAATGTGTTATTGTTTATTTGTTCTGCCGGCGCATATTGCGTTCGAAATACACAGTGGGAGATTTATCAGCAGACCGCCTTGTGTTGGTTTTCATAGAATGGTATGTGTGCCGGTCGTCCATAAAGCAATGACAATCTACTGAACGTAAACTAGCCAAGAAATCACAAATAACAAAAAATGTGGGGGTTAACTGCGACGTCCTGTAAAGGATATGCAACTAACATTTTAAAAATGTATTATATTTTTCTACCTGTATCAATGATGCTTTGGTACCCTAACTGAATGGGTTAGGGTGCCACGGAATATCTCATTTGTCTTGCAATTTATTAGCGTTTGTTTATCTGTTCTGTTTTTCCTCTCTGATGCTTTGAGACCCTGCTTGAATATGAAAAGTTCGGTCTTGTCTTTCCTCTCGTGCCTAAGTTGGCGAATGCGAGCAGAAGTCGTGGCTCTCTATGTTTGTGCGAGGCGTCAAACATTTGGAGCCAGAAATCTGATTCTGTAACAGTTGGGAGTTTTATGATGGCGGATTGTCAAGCCGCCGATCAACCGTCTTTAGTCAAGTTAGAAGACAACACGTCCCGCCATCTTGACCCAAGCCGGAAACTCTGTCGTTCGGTAATGGGTTTCAATTATTTTGATTCATACAAAGAAAAACATCATCTTACAACACTACTTATATAGTATACGAAAAATGGTACACCTTACCCTATTTAAACTGAATATGTTTGAACTGACTACATACGATCAGATGTAATATATTTCTCCCACTAAAATTAAAATAAATTGGTTATATATGCGGACAGTGTGTTTATTACTTTGTTGCATCTTCATGATATACTTATTTACTGTTATGAAAATACAAGCAAAATAAATCAAACTATTTCAAAGCAGATTGGAAAACAGTTAGAAATGTTTGTAGATGGGGAAGCAGCTAGAGATGTTTGTATAAACATACACAAGATAAAAGGAGCCATCAGCTTTCATTACTCTAGGAGGTTTGTGGAAGTCAAAACAAATTACACCTAGTACAAATCATGGAGTATTTCACTGTAGCATTACATCTGGCGATGTGTCAAAGGGATTACGGATAGCAATTCGTAATCCCGCATACCCCGTTCGAAACACACGCGATTTGGAAGCAGACGGTGTTGCGTTGGTTTTCATACAAAGATACGAGTGTGGGTCGTTCAGAAAGCAATGACAATCTAATTAATGTAAACTTGCCGAGAAATCACAAACAGCCAAACAATGTTGGGGTAGATTCCGACGTACTGTAAAGGATATGCAACTAACTTGTAACTTCTTAGTAGTATTACATCAGTACTGATTTGGATCAGAAACACGAACGACTAAACCAATCAGTAATAAACTGAAAACATCCACTAACTTGTAAGACCCCTCTGCTGTGTCTCAACCTTGAAGAGGCAGAGGGGTTTGCGTGTTCCATTGAACTTAAGAGCTATCCCGACGGCAGCGCCGCTACTGGCAGGGCCTCCAATGTCCGATAGGGACCAGACGAAGAGAGATAAAAATCTGCTGCCTAGTAGGGAGACTGGCGACGGTCAAAGGCTAGGGAAAGCAAACCCGAAGAAATGCAAGTTGAAGTCGGATGTAATGAGCTACAGGCTTGACGAAACAGTGCAATTCAATTAACTTGATGATAAACTGGTAAGTTAGAGAAAAATAGAGAACAGTTTTTACACTTTTAAGAGTATGTGGTATATGGCATTAATTGGTTCCTGCGTAAAACAGAAGGGCTAGAATGGTATGAAAGTCACAAATGGGAAGCTTGGGGAGAGAACTATACGGATCTCAATGAATCATGATATAAGGGAAAGACAAATGCTGACAAAAAATTGTCAACAGTATATTTAGAAAGGTATTCTACTGGAACACAGAGTAAATAAGAGAGAGAGAGAGAGTGAGAGAGAGAGAGAGAGAGAGAGAGAGAGAGAGAGAGAGAGAGAGAGAGAGAGAGAGAGAGAGAGAACAGAGAGAGAGAGGGAAGGGGAGAAAGGGGTGGGGAAAGAGAGAGATAGAGATACCTGATATAACAAGGAGGGGGAACTAGACAGAAGAAAGTAGTACGTGAGGACGTGGAGCAATATGCGGGAGATAGCAAAGAAGACAGGACGGCTTAGCGTGAGTTAGTCTATTCTCCAATATGGGATACAGGGCAGAAAGAGAAAAACAGAAGATGCGGCATGCTTTTAATATTACGCCATAATGAGGGTCTTTAAACATGATAATGAGCTGATTAGGAGCAATGCAGCTCTGTAGCCTTCCAGTCTAATGACGAAATATTTCAGGGTTATCCACCTTTTAAAATAACACTGTAAGATTCTATGTATACCCAACTCTGGTCTATGTGCTTGAAGCATTAGCAATGGACAAACAGAATACCGAACAGTGCTATAGTACTAAAATCGAGAGGGTCGGCTTCATTACACCAGATTTACTCCAGTCTCTGTCCGCAGAACTACAATCTGTTTGCCGAGGGCATCACATCTCACAAAACACGAACTCCGTAGCTGCAGCGATGGCTTCCAGAAGTCTCCAAAAATAAATTGCATGTCTTCTCTGAATGATACAATATGGGGAATGAACTCACGACCTTCAGAGCGCGGGACAGGCGGCTTAATCACTTTGCCACTGAGGACACACCCCCCCCCCCTCCTCTCCCTCCCCCAGAGACGTGGACATGCACAGGCAACAGATTGAACTTCATGGAAATACCTGCAAGAAAATATAGATTTTGAGTAGCATCTGGACGTGAAAATTTAGATTTTGAATAGCTTATGGACATGAAAAAGAAGGACGTTACAGTTTCTATCCTGAGCAGGTTATGCTGCCTGTACTTTGCTCATGTTGTGTTTTTACTTAAGATCTTGATCCCATCTGATTAGAATCTGTTCTGCCGTATGACAGTTAACGTAAACGAATCAATTAGGAAGGGCTAGGAGGCGGTGGAGACGAATGTTTGGGAAACCGTGGACTGCCAGAGTTGCTACCTGCGATTGCTTGAAGGATGTTAATCAGAGTAGAACATTGTATATGAAAGAGACAGTATTCTTTATTCATATGATGAGAAAAAGACATTGCAGAACATCATACAGACTAAAAGGATCTGCGATAGAAGAGACAGATACAGACCGCGGAAAACTGTGCATGACGGTCTAAGACGATGACACGAAGGAAAAATATCATGGGAGCTCATCCAGATCACACAGGAACGAGGTCTTCTGAGAGACATGAACAGGTTTTCGCCTTGAACACATGGTAATATTATTGTTTGCAAGTTAACGTAATATATGACTATAATTACAGGACTTAATATAAAAACTATTGCAAAAACAGCTAAACCTAATAGACGTAAATTACAAATAACTCAGAAGAAGGAGTGAGGTTCGTGGCGCTGTCCACACTGTTAGTACGGAAAGCTAATCCACAGGCACAAATCAGTTCAATCAACTAGAAGTAGCAGCAGGTATATGGACTATGCCTGAGTTTAAAGAGAGCGAATGAAAAAAATAAATAAATAAAACATCGGAATAGTAAACCTGCCCATGATACAACACGAGTGTTAGAACAACATTTCCCAATGTAAATGTAATTGATGTGATGGCCATGGGTTATCTTTAATCAGGGTATGTGATACTATTACAGAAGAAACCGACTCTTTGACTCCTGACATCAGACCATCAATCAAGAGTCGTCTCCACCCGGAAGGCTGGCTACTCGTTTTCGCCTATCCCTTGATGTTACTTTCCTATGTGTATTTATGTTTACCTGTTGCCCGCCTTGCTTCGGCTGTTACTTTCTGGGTGGCTTGTAATTAGAGTGTTATTTATTATAATAGCTTCTACATATTTGATTTAATTTGTCTGTTTTATTTCTACTACCCGCACATAACATATGAGATTTAAAAAAGAAAAAGACACATACGTCTAGTATGCATGTGTCATACAGACATACAAAATGAAATATATTTGGTGCTAAATATTTTACACCTTATTTTGCATAAAAGAGGCCTGCTAAATCCAAATATCGCATTTATTTGTCCATAACAGATCAAGTTTTTGAGATACAGACGTCTGTGTATTTAATTATATTATTACAGTATTTTCTATAAAAGGCTCTGGAAACAAACTATTGCTATATCTAGTCCCTTACAAAATGAAACTGCTTGTTTAATTACAGTTTCAGTTTTCCAAGAATCTTCCAAAAATTGCCTTTTTAGGTTTTAACCCACTGCATGTATGTTAGTACGTTAGTTAGTTAATTACACTTCTAACACAAAATGACATCATTTTTTTTTAAACGAAGAGCATGTTTTCTTTCACCGGATTTATTTTGTTATATTTGTGGAGAGTACACTTTGAAAGAAGAACGTAGGAAGCATATTACTGTTTTTGTTTTTGTTTTGCTTACTTTAAAGAAAAACTAGGTGACAAGGACAAGTCTTGGGCTCCTCAGATTGTTTCCAAAACATGTGTTGAACACTTGAGATAGTGGACTTATGGGAAAATAAAATGTTTACAATTTGATATACCAATGATTTGGAGAGAGCCTAAGAAACACAATGATGCCTGTTATTGCTGTGTTGGCAATATTAAGGGAATTAATGGGGGGGGGGGGGGGGGGGACATCACAAAAATGGAAATATCTAGATTTAGATGATGCTAGACGACATTTTCCACACGGGGAGGACATACCAATTCCAACTTTCAGTCAGCTTTCGGATTCCCTGCTAGAAGATGAGACAGCAGTGGCATGTGGAACGACAAGTTACAGTCATAGTGATTTCGAAGATGATTTTTCAGCTGCTCAACGCTTCGACAAGCTTGAAATGAATGATCTAATCAGCTATTTATATCTCTCTAAGGATTCTTCAGAACTGTAGGCTTCAAGATTGAAGGAAAAACGATTACTGACTGCTGAAACCAAGCTTACATTTTATCACAGCAGAGAACAAGGTTTTATTCCATTAATTTGTAAAGAAAACAACATTGTAAATGAAATGGGTGTAAGTTATACACCAGGTGAGTGGCGACATTTCATTGACAGTTCTAAAAGATATATGAAAGGTGTTCTTTTAGAGAGTGGTAACAAATATGGCTCCAACCCAATTCCCCATTCTACTACAATGAAGGAGGAGTATGATACAATAAGCACATTTCTGGAAACATTAAAGTATTTAGAACATAACTGGACGGTTTGAATAGATCTTAAAATGGTGAACTTCTTGGCGAGCAAAGGTGATTCACAGAATATCCATACTTTATCTGTTTGTGGGATAGCAGGCCGTCTTCGTGGCGAAATGGTAAAGCCGTTTGACTCGGGCTCCGAAGGTTATGGGTTCGATTCCGGGCCGCGTTCTTCTGTTCACGAGTGAAATTTTTCGAAGACTCCTGTGGGTCGTCGCTAGAGCTACGGAGTTTGTGCTTTATGAGACGCTTTCCGCGCTGCGGAAAGATACTGATCCATATGGGATAAAAACCCGGTGCAATGAAGTCGACTTTTAAGCGACTTTTTTAGGGATAGCAGGGCAAAAGAAACGCACTGGACAAAGAAACAGTGGCCGTTTAGAGATGAATGTAAAGTTGGAGAAAAAATATTGTCAACAAGCCTCTCATTGATCGAAAAAGATTTATATTATCATCATTCCATATAAAGTTTGGCTTGATGAAGCAACTTGTTCAGGCACTGAACAAAGATGGTACCTGTTGTAATTACTTATGCAGAAAATTTCCGGAATTGAGCATAGGCAAGCAAACTTATAGTTGGCATTTCTGATGGCTACCAAATTAGCAAGTTAATAAACGATCAACATTTTATTGATTCGATGAACATAACAGAGTATACAGCTGGTCATCATTTGTTTTTGTTAGTGCAAAACTTTCTGCGTAACTGTAAGGCAGACAATAATTCTGAATTAGTTGAAAACTTGCTGTCGGTTTTTTGTAAACTTGGATGCAACATGAGCATACAATTGCACTACTTTCATAACTATTTACATTTCTTTCCCGAAAAATTTGGCGATTTTAGTGAGAAGCAAGGCGAAAGATTTCACAAAGATATAAAACCAGTGTACCCTTCCAATTGCGCTCTTCCGCCCGAAGCCATTGGCACACGTAGTTTGTCGGGTTTGGTGAGTGCCTCTCAACATTCGGCGCTAATAGAAAGCAGGTGGTGCCGTCTACAGTCATACGGTAGCTCAGTCATATCTGAGTAAGACCTGGCAATATAGGTAGATCAGTAGATTACAAAAAAAATACTATAGACCTACATTTACACAAAGAGGTCTTTGTCCTACTGACCTCTATAGCCATGTTAAGGCGCACGTAATCTGCCTCCAGGCTGCACCACAACCATCAGTACAGAACAAACTTGAATCATTTTTATGTGTGGTTACTGCACGCTGCAGCTTCTCTACATTTACTTACTCAGGTAGTCCCTTTTGTTGAACGAAAAGTAAACACGTGTCAGACCAGGTAAAAGTTGAAGACAGCACCAACCAGTGTTACCATTTTCATGGGCTCAACAACAAAGGGCAGTGATCTCATATGTCTGCCTATGTATGTCAGTCGCGTCATCCTTAACATCATCATCACTATCATTATCACCATTACCATCATCTTCATCATGATGTGTTTTGTAGACAGGCATGGGCAATCAAGCTTCCTCATATCTAGCGATCTGCATCAGAATATATCAGTTGCTGACATCTTTCCACGAGGTAATGAAAGATTGCCGGCTTCGTGGCTTAGAGGTTATGACTTTTCTCCGTAATCTCGTATACTCTCGTCGGTAACGTGATGACGGTGAGAATCAGCAGTGGTTCGAATCGCATCAGTAACTTACGGGGTATGTGACCCGGCCGCTCAGAAAGCAATGGCAAACTACTGAGCGTAATCTTGCCGAGAAATCAACATTCGGCTGAAAGATGCTGGTGTTGACAGCGACGTCCTGTAAAAGATATGCCAAAAAAAAAAAAAAATGAAAGATTGTCAAAGAATGTTTTTGCGCTGTCTTCGACAACTTCTCTTTCCACTAATACTTTCAGTTGTTCCAATATTAGGGGGCTTTAAATGTTTTCATTATATTTGTTTGGTGAATATATTCTGAAAATATTAAGAACAAATGTATCATCATATTTCGATGTAGTTACCATGCCTTCAATGCAAGTCCTCCAGCGCCGATAAAGTTCTTGGATTCCTGTAGAAAACACAACTCTGGGGTTACTACTTGATGTGCCTGACCCGGTCGTGAACTGTCTGTCACAGAAGCTTTGAAACTTCCTACTCCACTCATACACTTGTTGGACTTACAGGCATGCATCATCATATTGGACCGATGAATTTCTATAGGTGTCATTCACTCCTTCATTGATAAAATTAAAAAGGGATAACAGAACGGTGCTTCGTTTTGATGCATGTCAAAAGTTGGGCGGAGTAAACTGTCCTTATGAGGTCACCGTGTTCGTCTTGTCCATGATGTCACGTGCTTCACACTCTTGACATCATTAACAACAAAACTTACATGTTACAAGACAATGGCATGGCTATTGTAATGTCTATCACACTTTTAAGGTTTTCATTTGAAGCCCCATCATTTATCATAGTTACATGCAGGCCGATGTTTTCGCCGCTTTGGTAGAATTTCATAATTAGAAAACATACACTCAGCAAAATGTTGATAGCATATCCTTTACAGGGCGTAGCAGTCAACCCAAGCATGTTTTGACTGATTGTGAACAATGGGCACGTTTACGTTCAGTAGTTTGTCATTGCTGTTTGAACAACCGCACTCATACGATTGTATGGAAACCAACGCAATGTTTTCTGCTTCTAAATCGCCCGCAGCTGTGTTTCGAACGCGATATGCGGGATTTACGAATTGCATTTGTAACCTCTTCGCCACAGAGGCGTTTATAGCATGTTTCAAATTGAAGGACATAAACCCCGTTTTACCAAATGATCCCCTGAAGTCTGATGTAGCATCCATAAAATGAAGCAAATATCTCGTCTTAATTGCAAACAGACCAATCGCAAACAATGGCATGTTCGGGATATATGAGGTAGACACAATTACAGCAGCAAACATCGTTTACGTAAACAATGACTCGCTGGATATCTGTGAAAGTGGCACTGATCCAGTAGTTGTCAGTCACACAGTACAGACTTCCTTAGCTTGCAGTAATGAACAAAAATAGTCATTACATCGAACATCTTCCTTCCTCCCAAAAATACGGAGATGTTACCTGAAAGTTAATACTTTTCTCAATAGGATTTTAGAGATAGCAAGAATAAGAAGAAGAAGATGATAGTATTGATGATGACTATGATTAAGAAGAATAAGAAGAAGAAGAAGAAGAAGAAGAAGAAGAAGAAGAAGAAGAAGAAGAAGAAGAAGAAGAAGAAGAAGAAGGAAGAAGGAAGAAGGAAGAAAGTGGAGAATATGGCAAAAGAAGAAGAAGAAGAAGAAGAAGAAGAAGAAGAAGAAGAAGAAGAAGAAGAAGAAGAAGAAGAAGAACAACAACAACAACAACAACAACAACAACAACATCAACAACAACAACAACAAGAATCTGCTGTAAACAACATGCGTGAAAACTCGTTAAGGTAAACATCGCAAACAAAGGACGTGTTTAAACATTCGGAGAGTTATCTATGAGATACACCGTGAAGAAAACAATTGTGCTTATCCTAACCAGATGCTAGAGTAAAGTATGATTGATGACGCCGACAACGCCAAATCATTTAGTAGGATATCTGAAGACCATTCCACTCCGCTACTTTGTATTTTCTTAGAAGACCCGTTTTCAGGGAAGACCACATACTGTCTTTCAAGACAGCAATAGGCAGCAAAGTCTTTCATCAACATCATGTGTCATTTTCTTCACAGAGTGTCAGCTGTCATTACTGCTCGCTGACAAGATTTTTAACCAAGTGAATCGGATACAACTATCTCGGAAAAGTCATAATATCTGATGGGAGGTGCCTTGAAGAGAAGAGGTTAGAACAAGCATCACCATGGCAAAGGCAGCCTTTTGCAAGATGAAAATGATTTTGAACAATTCCATTCCTATTCCATTATGTGCCATGCCGATCATGTCATGGGCGGTCATGTTCTGACATCTCACTCGATCACCAGAGTCGTGGATCAGCTCCGTGTTCCTGTCTCGACCATGCGATGTGGCCAAGCCAACCAGGTATTTACTTCCCGGTCTTCCCCTTGGTCTGTTCCCTTCGATCTTGCCAGTTATCACCAAGTTCTCCCATTCATTTCTTCTCATAACAAACTCAAAACATTTTGACTGTCTACGTCTAATGTCTCTAACCAGTTTACGATATTCATTTATTTCTTGAAGGACTTGTTCATTGGTTTTTCTATCTGTCCATGGTGTTCTTCGCATTTTCCCCAGAAAAAAACATTTCCACAGCCATCAGATGTTTTTCAGCTTGTCTGATGTTTGAGCAATACACATTGCCAATTGCAACGATAACAGGAGTGTTGACGTGCTACATAGAACTTTGACTTTTTATGGATGTGAATTGTAAACAATCAGCAAGCAAGCTGAAAAACATCTAATGGCAGTGGAAGTGTGTTTTCTGGTGAATATTACAAAATATCATGGACAGACAGAAAAACCAATTAGCAAGTCATAGAAGAAGCACATGAAAACCGTAAACTAATTAGAGAAAATAGTCGCAGACAGTTAAAACAATGTTGTGCACGTTATGAGAAGACATAAATTAGAGAACTTGGTGACAGCTGTGAGATTGAGGGGAAAAGAATAAGGGGAGGGTAAAGAAGTAAATACATGGATGGCTTGAATATATGGCATGGTCGAGACGAAAACACAGAGCTTATCCACGACTCTGGTGATCGTGTGAGATGGTGAAACATAACCGCCCACGCTTATCGGCATGGCACATGGTGATGATCAAAGGACTTTCAATCCTTTGTCAGTTTCCCGCCTCAGACATCCTGATGTTCTGGAGTCTCTAAACGTAGGTACTACATTTTACGTTACCGAACGTTTCCGGCGACGTTTCAAACGGCGATTTACGTTTTCTTGTTATTGTTCCCCGGTATTAAGGATTATATAGTACTCGTTATATTAGACGTTGCCGCTTGATTTAGTATAAATAATTAAATTGAGCATCCATTCTTACGCGTACTGTGAAATTTTCAAATATTTTAGTCGGCGGGGGTCATCCCAAACAGAAATTATTAAGATCGTATGCTAAGATGCTTCATGTTAAATTTCAATGGCGGGAATATAGCGGTTTTCCGTGTCATAATACAGCGATGATCATTTAATATTCTTAAGGATTATTCAGAGCGATGAGATTATAATGATACATATTTGCATTCACCATCCATTCTAGAATTTAGGAGTGGAGGAAGAAGCTGGAGGAAGAGGGAGTTTGAGGTTTTTATTTGAATTTTGCGTTCAAAATAAAATGCTGAGTTATCCCCCTTAGCGCAAAAAAAACCAACAACGGTTATCTGCCCTTAGCTTACGTGTTTTGTGGTCACACTTTCCAGAGTGGGATTCTGATGGGTCAATGTTAAATAATAACTGACATACAAAAACTAATATCTCAGCTTACAATTGACGTATAGACATAAGATGTCGTTGGATTTGTTTTTTCAAGAGGTATCCAACTATGCAGTTATATAATTAAAAAGCAATTTAGAAAAATTTTACTAAAGTACCTAGTAAACGCCAGATGTGTGCCCATCTCCGTGATGGCAGTCCGGTGCCTCCTCTTCTGGTACCCATGCTTTCCATTACTGTTCTCTCCAAGTTATTGCAACATTTAACACGGCCAAAACATTTCAGCTTCCTTGACAAGATGTTGCTCATGAACCCGTTTTCTTTGGTGGCCATATTTTGTAGAAGATCAGTAGTTTTCATCTTCTTGGTACACGATTTTCTAAAATGTTTAAGCAACATTTACTTTCAAAAGCTTCTATTCACATCTTTAGTGATTGTGAGATTGCCTTTAATTCACATCCGGATGTTGCCAGGTTGCCAGACGAAAGATGTACATTCTCAAACATTTCACTTTAACTCACTCGCTCATATTATGCAATATAATACGAAAGTTTATGGTTTTGTCTGTATTTATTTTTGGGCGTTCGCTCGTTTTGAACTCAAGCGTAGTACATACATGTGCTGGCACTTCTAGCACGCTGGACTGATTTTTGCGTGTGAATTAGCTTTCCCTATTACCAGTGTCCCTCGCCATCAGGCGAACCCACTCCGACTTCTGAGGTACTTGTAATTTACGTCTCCAAGTCAATGACGAGAAGTCAACATTTGAGGCCAACTGACCCGTGCAGAGATTGAACCCACTACCTCCGCATGGATACACCGGAAGTTTAAGAGTGAGTGCTCTTATCCATTCTGCCAAACTGACCTCCACAGTTTAGGGTCAAGATGAGTAGTTAATTTGTTCACTGCCCATTCTCTTCCAGATTCAATCTTAAGATTGTGTTTTGAAACGATCGAACAACTTAACTTTAAGTCAGCGACAGCGGAAGAAACGAACAGCGCAACCTGCTAATGGATGAACATTACATATCTGTCTTCGTTGGAATGTTATGTGATGCTTGTTGCCTATTGTTTATGTTCCCGGTTTGCTAGCTACTTGTGGACTCGTTTGTGCCGAGTTTTGTTGTTTCTGACATCAATAAAACACCGAGAGACAACAAACAAACTGCTCAATCACATGTAAAGTGCGGTTCACTCTGTCTCCATTTTACAGTTTACTTTTGTTTGTCTTCACTTGGGTTGTTGCGTTTCAAATATGTTCCTGGCATCGTTAGTGGTTTCTTTTTTTAATGAGAGACTGTGTTTATACACATAGATTTTTGTTGCCTGTACATATTTTTATCTCTTTCTTTTTGTGTACATGAATGTGTTCAGGAAAACAGCAGATCTCTTGAAGTCTTCTAAATCAGTGATTCTTACGATGGCCGGTAGCCTCAGGAGTAGTGGCGATTTATTTCCATATTATCTGTCTTACTGGATCACAGAAACCTAACTTTTGACATACACTTATTTATTTGGTGTCTTATAGTGTAACAATAAAAACAATTATTCTTCTTCTTCTTCTTCTTCTTCTTCTTCTTCTTCTTCTTCTTCTTCTTCTTCTTCTTCTTCTTCTTCTTCTTCTTCTTCTTCTTCTTCTTCTTCTTCTTCTTCTTCTTCTTCTTCTTCTTCTTCTTCTTCTTCTTCTTCTTCTTCTTCTTCTTCTTCTTCTTCTTCTTCTTCTTCTTCTTCTTCTTCTTCTTCTTCTTCTTCTTCTTCTTCTTCTTCTTCTTCTTCTGTCCCTCCATTCTCTTTCCTCTTCCTCATCCTTACTGATTCTCCTCCATATTCTCTCTTCTTCTTCTTCTTCTTCTTCTTCTTCTTCTTCTTCTTCTTCTTCTTCTTCTTCTTCTTCTTCTTCTTCTTCTTCTTCTTCTTCTTCCTCTTCTTCTTCTTCTTCTTCTTCTTCTTCTTCTTCTTCTTCTTCTTCTTCTTCTTCTTCTTCTTCTTCTTCTTCTTCTTCTTCTTCTTCTTCTTCTTCTTCTTCTTCTTCTTCTTCTTCTTCTTCTTCTTCCTCATCCTTACTGATTCTCCTCCATATTCTCTCCTCCCCCTCTTCTTTCTTCTATTTCTTCGCCCCTGCCTGCTTGCCTGCCCGCGCTCTCGCCCGACCGACCGCCCACCTACCTACCGTCTGTCCGTCTGTCGGTTTGCCTGTCTGTCTATGTGTCTGTCTGTCCTGTCTGTATGTCTGCCATTAACCAAACTTTAACAACATGCCACTGTATCCAACTGCCAAGGAGAGTGCCTGCCAAAGTTACGGTACTTAAATTACTTCTTTATTTGGGAGGATGGTTGGAAATATGTGAGTGTTGGTTGGTTGGGGGTGTGGGTAGGGAATGTGTATTTGGATGGGTGAATGTGTGTGTGGGAGATGTGTGTGGGTTGCGGATGGGTGTGGGGGATGGGTGTGGGGGATGGGTGTGGGGGTGTGTCTGTGAGTGGGATATGTCTGGGTGGGTCTGAGTGTGTGAGTGTCAATGGGATAAATGTGAGTGGGTGGAGGATGTATGTGTGGCCGGTGAGGATGTTTGTAGGTGGGGGATGTGTGGGTGGATGGGGAAATTTGTGTGTTTGGGCGAGAGATGTGTGGGCGGGGATGTGTATGGGGAATGCATGTGGGGGGATGTGTGTGTGTGGGGATGCGTTTATGAGTGGGGTGTTGTGTGGGATGGGGGAGGTGTGGGATGTGCGGGTGGATGAAGGATGTATGTGAGGATGCGGTGTGTGTGTTTGGCTGGGTGGCTGGGGTGTGTGTGGGTGGGAGGGTAGATGAGAGATGCATGTGTTGATGGGTGGGTGGGTGATGTGTGGGTGTGAGTGGTTGATGGACGAGTACGTGAGTGGGTGGATGTGTGTGAGAGATGAGTGTATGGGTGGGGGATGTGTGTGTGGGTGAGAAGGCGGATGTGTGTGGGTGGGGTATATGTGGGTGGTGGGGTGTGTGTGGGTGGTTAGTGTGTGTTTTTAGATGAGGAATGTGTTGATAGGTGAGGATGTGTGTATGGGTGGAGGTGTGTGTGTGTGTGTGTGTGTGTGTGGGTGGTGAGATGTGTAGTTAAGGGATGTGTGATTGGGGTTTGGAGATCGGGGTGGGATGGTTGGCGAGTAGGTGGGTGGAGAATGTGTGGGAGAGTGAGTGTGTGTAGGTTGGGGGTGGGAGGGGATGTGTTGGTGCGGGATGTGTGCGTGGGGAATATTGTGTGGTGGGTGATATGTGTGCAAGTGGGGTATGTGTGGGTGGGTTCAAGTTTTGTGTGTGGGTAAGTGCAGGATATGTGAGTTGGCGGGAATATGTGTGTGTGTGTGTGTGTGTGTGTGTGTGGGGGGGGGGTGTTGGAAATGTGGTTGGGGGATGTATGTTTGGCTGAGTGTTTGGGAGTGTGTGGGTGGGTGGTGGAGGATATGTGGATGGGTGAGTGTTGGTAGGTTATGGTATGGGTGGAGGATGTGTGCGTGTGGGTGGGTATGGATGGGTGGTTGCATGGATGTGTGCCTGGGTGTGTGGGTGGGTGGGGGATGTATGGTGGGGGATGTGTGGTGGGTGGGAGATGTGTATGTGTGTGGGTAGGGAGATGATGTATGTGGGGGTGTGTTTGGGATGTGTTGGTTGAGGGATGCGTGCATGGATGGGGTCATGTATGTGCCTGTGAGTATTTGTGTTGTTGGGTGGTGGATGTGTGTGTGGGGGACACGCGGATGGATAGATGGGTGGGTGGGTGGGGGATTTGTCTAATACCAAGGTAACATGCATTGTTTATGCTTACAACATTCATGTGACAATGTTTTTTTCCTATGTGAATGCACTATGCACTGATGAACGAAAGATGAGTGATTGGAAGGGCCGAATGTAAGACGTGCCCAATTTATTACCCTTCGAAAATAAAGTTTGTTCGTTCGTTCGTTCGTTCTTTCAATAAATACTTCATGACAACTTAATTATGTGAGCTCATAGATTAGTATGTTCATTTCAGGTTATTTAGACTAAACACCTCTACGCCGAAAATATAATGAGAAATGTAAGAGATGATATAAACGGGGAGCTATATGATGCCCTAAATATCGGTGGTCTTGACATACCAGAGATTCGATATGCTGATGATACAGTATTGCTATCCACAACACAGAATGGTATAGAAAACCTAATAGCCTCAACCGAATTGAATAGTGAAAACCACAACTTATATCGTAACATAGCAAAAACAAATATAATGCATACAGATAAAACTACTATGGAGAAAGAAATATATATTAATGAGGAAAAAATGGAGGTGGTGGAAAATTTTGCATATCTTGGGTCATTGATTACCAACAATGGTGATGGTTGATGGTTCTGTTGCCCTGCTACTGAGTGAGTGCGTGGTGCGACACTGTGAGCTGTGAATTTCGTGTGAAATGCTTTTGAATCTGCCCGAGGTGTTTTGGAACGTGTCTGCATGTTCGGAGAAATGGCAGTAGCTATGTCCCAGAGTTGACCAGTTTTTGCCTAATGCAGAAATGCGTGGCTGCTGGGCTTCTGGTTGACTGCCACTACCATCGACGATGAACTGTATTTTCGTGGAGGACTTTTGTGTTGGCATTCTGGCGACAGCATTATCATTATGTACAGTGAAATGTTTTTACATCTGCTCGAGGAAACATCTAGAAACGGACCAAACAACATCTTGAAATATCTAGAATGTGTAGATTAACATCTAGGAAAACATCCAGATGGGAAATAGCTGCCGCTTCCACCGAAGATGGGTTGTGTGGTTTCGTGGAGGACTCTTGTGTTGGCATTCTGGCGACGGCATTGTTAAACATCTGAAAACGGAACAGACAACATCTAGAAATGTCTAGACTGTGTGGGTGACCATCTAGTAAACATCCGGATGGGAAAAATGACTGCCGATTCCATCAGAGATGAATTGTGTGTTTCGTGGGGGACTATTGTGTTGTGTTGATATTCTGGCGGCAGCATTATGTACAATGTACCTGTGCGGGTTGTTGTTTGTCGAGACTCCTGTCTTTTCCACTTTTCACATTGGGCAGTGGAGAGCGTTTTGTGTGATATTCACTGGCACAGGAACGGAGCATAATGGGGACCACCCGTTGCTGTGAAGTTGGAACCGCGACTAACTAACTATCTAAGAAATTAAACGACGACTATCAATTGCTCTTCAAAGACTAAAACAATTGAATAAATTATGGAGTGGGACAGACAGAAGTACAAAAATTAGATGTTTAAGAGCATGCATCTTTCACATTGCAACATATGCCTGTGAGACCTGGACACTTACTAAGCAAGCTGAACAGCGCATAAATGCATTTGAATATAAATGTTATAGACGAGCTCGAAGAATATCTTGGATAAAGAAAAGAACAAATGCATCCATACTTCAAGAGCTGAATATTGAAGAAGGTTGGCTATTTAACACGATAAAACAAAGAAAATTGAAATATTTTGGTCATTTGAAACGTCACGAAAGTTTTGAGAGAACAATAATCGAGGGGTATATGCTTGGGAAGAGAGGAATAGAAAGGCCAAAGAGAAGATGGGTGCAGGATGTGGCGGATGATCTCCAGATGGGTGTATCGGACGCGGGACATCTTGCTTATGATCGAGAGGTTTTCCGGAAGGTTGTTATGGGAGCAAGGTTCTGCAAAGGACATGCTACTGAATGAATGAATGAGACTAAACACAAATCAGCAAATGCTTAACATTATCTTCTTCTTATAATCTATGCCATTTGGCGTTTTTGATCATGTCTGTTCACAGTCGGCTGGAAGGAGTTAAGGACGCAGCTAGCAATCCCGCATAGCGCGTTCAAAATAGCTGCGGGCGATTTGGAAGCAGGCCGCCTTGTGTTGAGAATAGGGATGAACAAAAATGATTTCAACATGGGGAAGAGAGAGAGAGAGAGAGAGAGAGAGAGAGAGAGAGAGAGAGAGAGAGAGAGAGAGAGAGAGAGAGAGAGAGAGAAAGAGAGAGAGAAAAGGGGGGGGGGGTATGTTGGGAACCCTAACCTAGTTTGTGAGGTTAGAAATGAACGCCGTACCGCTTAGCAGCTTGTGGGATTGCTAGCGAATGTCGTATGGCTAAGTCACTCATTGCGTAATAAGTGGGCACTGCATGGCTAAGTCACTCGTTGCGTTATAAGTGGGCACTGCATGGCTAAGTCACTCGTTACGTTTCAAGTTGGCGGTGCACGGTTAAGTCACTTGTGGAGTTAAAATAGACGACGTATGGCTAAGTCACTTGTGGCGTTAAAATATACAGTGTAAGTGGAGGTATAAGTGGGTGCTGTATGGCTAAGCCGCTTGTGGATTTTGAAACAGACTGTCTATGGCTAAACCACTTGTGAAGTTGCACTTGAGCACTGTATGGCTAAGAAATTTGTGGATTTAGAAGTGGACGGTCTATGGCTAAACCACATCTGGAGTTACAGATGGGCGCGTATGGCTAAGCCATTTTTGTAGTTACTTGTGGAAGCTTAAGATTAAGCCAGCTGAACAATTATAAATAAACGCCGTGTGGCTAAACCACTTGCGATGTTAAAATTGGACGCATAAGGCCAAGTCTCATTTAAAACACAGAACTGTTTTACATTGCAGTTTGACATTCACCGGCTTGATAATTTCCCGCTGTGTTGGCAGTACTATATCGGGGTGAAGATAGACGCCGTCCTGTCTTTGATAACGCCAACTTTGCACGGGTGATTTAAAGTCCGGGGTAAGGGCAATGTAAACATGGCATTGTCTGGAGACATTTGTTTCGGCTTTTCAAATAAATGTTACCAACTTTACATATCTGGATGCACCCCGTATCTTTGGTTCTGTTTAAGTATTGTGTGGAAGAGACATTTGTTCAGTAGGGTATAGTACGCCGTCTCTGTGGCAAAGGAGTTACGGACGCAAATGTAATCCTGCATCTAGTCTTTCCTCTTGGGCCTAAGGCGGCGCATAGGGCAGAAGTCGTGGCTCTCCATGTTTGTGCGTAGCGCTAACATTTAGAGCCAGAAATCTGATTCTGTAACAACTTCGAGTTTTATGATGGCGGATTGTCAAGCCGCCGATCAATCGACTGCATACAGGGTTGGAAACACAACTTCGGGCTATGCGACAGCAGATTTTCGAATTGTCGATTTTCATCGGGGGCGATTCCAGTGTTTCAACTGGACCCAGGCTTGCAGGTCTACCCGGTCTAAAATGAGTGCCAGGTAATGTCTTGAAAGGTAAAAGTGGCCGGTGCGCTACTGGCCACATCATCCACCGGTTGCTGCTTATCATCATGTGTCATGCTGATAAGCGTGAGCGGTCATGTTTTGCCACCTCACTCCATCACCTGAGACGTTGATGAGCTCTGTGTTCCTGTCTCGACCATGCCACGTGTTCAAGCCATCCAAGTATTTACTTCTCGATCTTCCCTTTGGTCTCTTCCCTTCGATCTTGCCAGTTGTCACCAAGTTCTCCAAGTCATTTCTTCTCATAACATGGCCAAAAAATGTTGACTGTCTAATGACTCTATAATCAGTTTACGATCTTCATTTGTTTCTTGAAGGACTTGTTCGTTGGTTTTTCTGTCTGTCCATAGAATTCTTTGAATTTTTCTCAGAAACCACATTTCCATAGCCATCAGATGTTTTTCAACATGACTGCTCATTGTTCACGCTTCACATCCACACAAATTTGCAGGTTCTATGTAGCACTTCAACACTCTTTTTCTCGTTGCAATTGTTATCTTTTTATTGGTCAGTATGTTTTTCATCTTGCAAAAGGCTACCTTCGCAATGGCAATTCTTGTTCTAATCTCTTCAAGGCATCTCCAATCAGATGTTATGACTGTTCCGAGATAACTATACCGATTCACTTGCTTAAGAATATACCCATTTACTCGTATATCACATTGTGGTATTTCTTTATTCCCAGTGACGACCAAAATCTGTGTCTTCTTACTACTCAATTCTAACCCTAGATGCTCACTGCGTGCAACAACCGCATCTACTAAATTTTGCAGGTCCTGTTCATTGTCTGCAATCGTGGCACCTTACAGTCTTGACAGACCAAAGTATATGAGTTGGAATTTGGCCATAGGTCCATCACAATGCCTGGGCAGAGCTTCAGACATCACGTGGTGCGCAAACGACATGTTCCCTCTCTCGGCCTTGCCATGTTTGATCCAGAGGTATGGGTAACCAATACGTCTGGAACAAGGTAGGCTGCAGACGCTGGCGGCTCAGCTTCAAACCTCCGAGACCTCGCCTCCACGAGCAGGAGACGAGCGATGGCCAGACCCTAAGCCCTTTGGATTTGACTTAGAGGCGTTCAGCCAAATCCAGCAGGTAAGGGTTGTATACGCGCCCGGACCACTCGGCACGTACACCTGTCAAACGCAAGTGTCTGGACCTTGTAAGCGTGTACTACCGTCAGACTCCCTGCCTCACTCGCGCGGCTCCCGCGACTAACGAGAATAGGCCCGCCGGAGATATTGCTCGTCTGCTGCGAGCAAATCTCCCTGCCTGCCACTGTGCAGATCTCGCGACCAACGAGAATCTGCAATCAAGACTGTATCATCTGTATAGATAATCATGTTTCGTCAATTCATAGAGAATCAGAGAAACTGTTACCGATAGGTTTATGATAATGTTGGCCTGGCAGAATACTCCCAATATGCGACAAGGGACCTTTATTGTTTATTATTACATTTTCGACACAGTTCGTTGAAGGACGTCAAGTAAATGTTTGCTTACGCAGAGGGATTGGTTCACAAAAATGAAGCGAGCTTAATAGAGAAAAGTTGTGCAAACATAGTCAATAAAATCTACATGTGAATAGGAAAGCTCTAGAACAGCATGAACATAAACAATGGAATAGTGTTCGCTGAGTAAGGGCTGAAAAAATTCAGTTGAGTTACACTTGTTGCTTCAGCCAGGCGTTGTCGTCACTTAGAGGCGGCGAGTTCAAATCCATGTGAGGGCACTGTAGCTTTCAATTACTATATTCCCTAAGGAGTTCACCTATCTCTACTCTGTTGTACTCCTATTGTTAAGTAAGCACAAGATCATTGTTCACACCTTTAAGCTTGTTGGGCACTTGGTGCTAAACCCATATATTTAGTGACCACTCGGCACTCGGTGGCCGATGCGGTCAGTATCTCACCGGTCGCCTTTACTTCCCAAGACATTACTTGGTACCCGTCTTAGTCTGGGTCAGCCTGGGAGTCATGGTCAACTTTGAAACCCCTTCCTCGTCGCCTTCCCTCTCCAGACAATTCTCACAACAATCTGGACATTGTCTGGCTCCCAGTTTTACTTTGCTGGGTCGTCCGCAGAGCTTATTTGGTGGGAAAAGCAGCCCTTTATCTGATGGGGATTGAACCCGGACCATTATCTTGGCAGGCAAGCGCAATATATAACCGCGACATTCCATGAGACACACAATAGTCAGCTAGCACTGACATAGAAGACGAAAGAAAACAAACCCGCGCATTGAACCACCAACCACAATTATAACCAAGCGCTACCACAGCAGGTTGAATGAGGTGGACAGTTGTTGTTTTCTCCATATCGGACCGGATCTTATCGGAGGCACAGAACAGGCAACAGTAGAAATCATCACCATTATCATGTGCCTTTCTGATGAAATCGAGCGGTCATGTTTCGAAATCTCACACGATCACCAGAGACGTCGATCAGATCCGTGTTTTTGTCTCGACGATGCCATGTGGACAAGCCATCCATATATCTACCTCCCCGCCCCTTCCCCTTTTTATTAAACAAATGCCCCTTAAGCTTGCCAGTTGTCACCAAGTTCTCCAGTTTATTTCGTCTCATAATGTGCCCATATAATCTTAACTGTATACGTCCTATTTCTCTAATCAGTTTAGGTTTTAATTTGCTTCTTCTGGGATTTGCTAATTGGTTTTTCTGTTTGTCCGTGGTATTCTCTACATTTTCCTCAAAAACCACAATTCCACTGCCATTAGATGTGTTTACGCTTGTCTGCTCCATGAAAATGGTTTTTATGGGTCAGTACGTTTTTCATCTCTCAAAAGGCTGCCGTTGCCATGGCAATTCTTGTTATAATCTCTTCACGGCATCTCCCATCACATCTTATGACTGTTCTGAGATAATTTTACCGATTCACTTATTTATGAATATTCCCAGTTACTTGTATATTACATTGTGATATTTCCTTCTTCTTAGTGACGACCATAATCTGTGTCTTCTTACAATTTAATTCTAACCCAAGTTTTTCACAGTGTGCAAAAATCGCATCTACTAAATGTTGCAGATCCTGCTCATTGTCTGCGATCAATACTGCATCATCCGCATTAAAAAAAAATGTTTGCATATCCTTTACAGGACATCGCTGTCAACATCAGCATCTTTCAGCTGACTGTTGATTTCTTGGCAAGATTACGCTCAGTAGTTTGCCAATGCTTTCTGAGCGACCGGCTCACATACCCCGTAAGTTACCGACGCGGTTAGAACCTCTACCGATTCTCGCCGTCGTCACGTTACTCACGAGAGTATACGGGATTACTGAGAAAGTCACTACCACCTAGGACCAGGGAGCCGGCTATCATCTGCATATCTAACGTTATTATTGTTATGTCCCCCCAAAATTATTCCTTTCATATTGTCAACATTTCTGAAAATACTTTCACTTGTACAGGGAAACAAGATCTGGAGACAGTACTACATCTCTGTCTCACACCTCTCTTAATAGGCTGATATTGACGTACTTCATTATCAATCTGTATGGCAGCTTATTGTTTCCAATATATGTTTTTTATGAGTCTAGGGTCTTTCCCATCAATGTGCAGATCTGCAAGCATCTCAATAATGTTGATATGTCTTACTTTATCAAAAGCTTTTGTGTATGTCGATAAAGCAAACATGTTAGACTTTGTTTACTTCTAAATATCATGGTCCGGGCAGACCTAGGCTCTAAGTCCTTGGTCGGCAACTAATCTAGGATCGATGCTCCGACATGTGGACATTTTTTAGCATTGCTGTGTTGATCCAGCAGCTTCTGCAGCTTGTCTTGTTCCAGACGCATTGGTGGTACGTTTACTCTGAAGTAAACTAGGCAGGCCGAGAGAGGGATCATGCTGCATGGACAATACACGGTCTTTACAGTTCAGCCCAGTCTGCATGCTATGGAGAGATATAACTCAATCACAAACTATGGTCTGTCAAGACCTCAAGGTACCTGTGCAGTGCATCACCATAAGGAGACGAGGCAAGTTATGTGCAGATCATCGTCCTCATCACGGCCTTAGGTATAGATTCTCAATCCGTTCCTTGTCATCATGCCCATGCATTCTCATGCACTTCACTTCACGTGTGTGTGTGTCCTTTTATTTTTCCTATTTCTTTTGCCTTGTAGATTCCAGATTGTATTATACTTCAAAAAGGGAGTTTTAAAGCGAGATTATCCACTTCATTGCACTGGGTTTTACCCCATATGGTTTCGGTATATTTCCGCACGCGGCCTGCAGAAGCGTAGACCAGAGCACGAAGTCCGCAGCTCCGGCGAGAACCCCCAGGAGTCTGGAGAACGTGTACTCGTGAACCAATTGACGTACTCGGGAAACGAACCAGCAACCTTCGTAACTCAAAGCAACGCGGCTTAACCATTTCACCACGGAGGCTTTGTATCAGTGCTAATCAATATCTTCTAATTTCACAATTCAGCCATAATGTCCAGGAAACAAACCAGCTGCTTTATCGCTTATGTTTAAAGCTTAATGGGAGGAAATACGAGCCAGGCTTTGTTTATGTGACATTTGCAGTAGGAAGTTGAAAGCTGCCCCAGTCGCCGTGCAAACAGGTGGTAGGCTAGTGCAGGCTGTAGATGCCGGTCAACTCACGTTCATAGTCAGACTCTTTTCTGGTTAGTTAGACGTTACAGTCCTTTTCTTTTTTTGCTTGTTTGCTGTATGGTTTCCAGTGGTTTCCTGTGTTCATGTTTGTACATTGTTTGTTGTTTCTTACTTTCTTGTTTTTTTAACGTCTTGCTTACATGAGTTAGTGTTTTCTTCCTTCCTTCCTTCCTTCCTTCCTTCCTTCCTTCCTTCCTTCCTTCCTTCCTTCCTTCCTTCCTTTCTTTCTTTCTTTCTTTCTTAATTACCGTCTCATATTCATACTTTTCTGAGTTCTTATTTGTAAATTATTCTTTCTTTTCTTTCTGTCTTTTTTCACATTTATTTGACATCTTGCTTTAATGCTTTCTTTTTCGTAAGTTAAGTTTTATTTCTTTCTTTTTCTTTCTTTCGTTAATCTTTCTTTCTTTCTCATATTTTTGTCGACTCGCTTTCATGTTTTCCTATTTTCTTGTGTGTAAATTAGCCTTTCTTTCTTTCTTTCTTTCTTTCGTTCTTTCTTTCTTCTTTCTTTCTTTCTTTCTTTCTTTCTTTCTCATTTTTGTCCGTCAATTTTCTCAGCGGCCACTTTTCAATACCCTTCCACAGGTTTTTGACAAATCTTCGTAAACTCATATAAAGTATACGTAATAATTTATACACGCTTGTTGAGTTAAATGAAACAAGGTGAGTTAGGAACTAGGTATTAACAAAAGATGTTATCACATAACAGAGTTATTCAAAACAATGTATTTCCTTAGTGAAGCCACAAAACATATGTTGCCTGGCATATTTAGCTGCATCTCACCAGGTGCTTAGAAAAGAGTTAATAATAACAGAAACAATCGTGTACATAGATATCTTATACTCACATGTCATGTTGAAAATATCCATTTTGTAGGAAATCACGGAGTCGTCTGAAGATATTTCTTTTCTATGGAGATCACATAACAGAGTGTTTTGTTTGGAGGCGGTGGCATTGGGAACACTAAGTCTGGAGGTTAATTGTTTGAAACTTTTCGGTTCACTGACTCAGTACTGACGACATGTTTGAGAAAAATAAAAACTTCTGCAAATAGTGGGGGAGCTAGTCTTCACACATCCCTGTGGTCTTCGCCACCGAACCAATCCTCCTTTTTAAACAAAAAGTTAAGTTATGGTTCTCACACGCATCACCGCTGTAAGTTTATTATAATCGGTAATTAAGTTCTGATTATCAGAGGCGACTCCGATGTCGGCCTGCAAATAATTATGGAGTTGGTCATTTGTAAAAAAAAGAGTAAAAGAAAGGCACATGTTTGTATGAAATGATTTTACAGACACAGTTGTTGAAAATGGGTCACGCAAGTTATCTTGTCTTCTTGTGATCTACAATCAGTGCCAGCTATTTGCTGAATAAGATCTCACTACAACACGAGAGAACGCCACTCTAGCAGTTTCATTTATATTCATTAATTCACCCTTGATAACAGAAATTAATCAAGGACAAAGTAATTAACAATGTTCTTTTCCCTCATAGTAGGATAAACAGTTATTTCATGCCTTCTTTTGATAAATTCAGCTGTGATTACTTTGGTGAACTATTTAAAAGGAAGATTGCCACTTTCTTTTGATATTTCTGCGCAAACAAAAAATTCCACATTTTTAAGTATTATTAATTACAGCTCTTTTTGTATCACATATGACGAATATATTATTTTTTTCTCGAAATATCTCGATTCATTGTTCTCTTGCCTTTTAAGGTTTCGTACTAAATTACACTTACTTCAGTTTTTGCCTATCGTATAGGGCAATACTCAAAAATAAAGACCAAAATAAGATCAAGATGCTTAAGGGAACTACTTTTTGCAGATGATGCAGCACTAACTACTCATACAGCAGGAGATCTCCAACGGCTCATAGATCGTTTTGCAGCCGCCTGTAAAGACTTTGGACTCACCATCAGCCTAAATAAAACACAGGTGATGGAACAAGATGCTGATGCGCCCCCGTCAATCAAAAGTTCTAATTACGAATTGAAGGTCGTCCACGAGTTTGTGTATTTGGGGTCGACAATATCAGATAATATTTCATTAGAGACAGAAATCGACAGACGCATTGGGAAGGCAGCCACAACATTTTTCAGGCTAACTAAAAGAGTTTGGGAGAATAATAGACTAACAGAGCGTACAAAAGCTCAAGCATATAAAGCTTGTGTTGTTAGCACACTACTCTATGGGTCTGAATCCTGGACCCTGTACTCAAGACAGGAAAGGAAGTTGAATTCCTTTCATATGAGATGTCTGAGACATGTCCTGGACATAACATGGAAAGACCACAGA
>JACEFZ010016181.1:505000-635000 GCA_014155875.1 Cepaea nemoralis | reverse complement strand
AATTTGATGCAAATTATTACTGTAACTCATCCTGTCCTAGATTGTATTCACTTAACCAATTTGATGCAAATTATTACTGTAACTCATCCTGTCCTAGATTGTATTCACTTAACCAATTTGATTCAAATTATTACTGTAACTCATCCTGTCCTAGATTGTATTCACTTAACCCATTTGATTCCAATTATTACTGTAACTCATCCTGTCCTAGACTGTATTCACTTAACCAATTTGATTCAAATTATTACTGTAACTCATCCTGTCCTAGATTGTATTCACTTAACCCATTTAATTCCAATTATTACTGTAACTCATCCTGTCCTAGATTGTATTCACTTAACCCATTTGATTCCAATTATTACTGTAACTCATCCTGTCCTAGACTGTATTCACTTAACCAATTTGATTCAAATTATTACTGTAAATCATTCTGTCCTAGATTGTATTCACTTAACCCATCTTCACATTAACTCATCTTGTCCCAGAATGTAGACCCATTAACCCATTTAATCCCATTTATTACTGCGACCTATTTTATCCTAGAATATTTACATTAACCCGTTTAGTCTAAGTTATTACTGTAACTCATTCTGTCCCACGTTGTAATCACATTAATTTATTTAATCTCAGTTATTACTGTCTGTCTGTCGGTCTGTCTGTCTGTCTTTCTGTCTGTCTGTCTGTCTGTCTGTCTGTCTGTCTGTCTGTCTGTCTGTCTGTCTGTCTGTCTGTCTGTCTGTCTGTCTGTTTGTCTGTCTGACGACCCGGCCCCTCTATCTATCTATCTATCTATCTATCTATCTATCTATCTATCTATCTATCTATCTATCTATCTATCTATCTATCTATCTATCTAACCATCCATCCATCCATCCATCCATCCATCTAGAGGACCCGGCCCGGCTTCGCGCAGACCCTTGCGGGGATCTGTCTATCTATCTATCTATCTATCTATCTATCTATCTATCTATCTATCTATCTATCTATCTATCTATCTATCTATCTATCTATCTATCTATCTATCTATCTATCTATCTGTCTGTCTGTCTGTCTGTCTGTCTGTCTGTCTGTCTGTCTGTCTGTCTGTCTGTCTGTCTGTCTGTCTGTAATTTGTTACCCTTTTAAATTAATGTTCTATCTATCTATCTATCTATCTATCTATCTATCTATCTATCTATCTATCTATCTATCTATCTATCTATCTATCTATCTATCTATCTATCTATCTATCTATCTATCTATCTATCTATCTATCTATCTATCTATCTATCTATCTATCTATCTATCTATCTATCTATCTATCTATCTATCTATCTATCTACATGTCTGTCTGTCTGTCTGTCTGTCTGTCTGTCTGTCTGTCTATAGATGATAGATATCTATGATAGATCATATCAATGTATGTTCGGCCCTTTGTAAAAATATAGATAGAATAGAAGAATAGATAGTTAGAATGATAGCAGAAAATATGATTGGACTAAAAAGGGCAACGTGAAAGTACTGAAAGTAAACTTACCAAGATAACCAGAACAGCCAATAAATGGTGGGCGGTGGGTTGACTGCAGAGTACTGCAAAGTGTATGCAACTAACTTTCACTCACAAAAAATTACATTTTTTTTAATGAACTAAAATCTTACATTCTGCCCTTCTTCTCTATTTCCTCTCATACATTCTTTCATTCAACATCTCTTATGAAGCAATTATTTGACAACAAAAGAACAATAAACATTAAAACGCATGAAAAATAATCAATAATACTTGACTCGTTTAGGCAATGTTTAACATGGGCATCATAAATGCCCAACGTGTGTGTAACGTGCCGTACATATGAGAATGTTTAAAAAAAAATTACATTACATAGAAGAAAAAGACATTTAATTTGATGTGGAAAAGGAAAACATCTAATGTGCTGTTGAAGAAAAATGAAAAGATGAGATAGAAAATATTAACGTAACCTGTATAATGATAACAGAGAGGAACAGTATGCTATTAGATTTAATAATGAAGGACCAGCAATTTTAAAGATGGAGGTTCAAAATGTTCTTAAGCATATGAAAGCTGGCAAGGCCCCCGGTGCAGATAACATCACAACAGAAATGATTAGAGCTCTAGAAGAATTTGGACTAGAGCAAGTCACTAGACTGCTGAACACATTATATGATACTGGAGATATACCTTCTGAATTATGTAATTCTGTATTTATTGCAATCCCAAAGAAATCAGGAGCCTTAGAATGTGATCAACATAGAACAATTAGTATAATGAGTCACATCACAAAGATTTTGTTACGAATTATCATGCAAAGAGTGAGGAAGAAAATACAACCTGAAATAGGGGAAGAACAATGTGGTTTTGTAGAAGGAAAGGGTACAGTAAATGCTGTGTATATGCTGCGAACAGTTATTGAACGTGCTTTAGAAGTAAACAAGGATATACATCTTTGCTTTATTGACTACACAAAGGCTTTTGATAGAGTTAGACATGTCAACATTGTGGATATGCTTGCAGATCTACAAATTGATGGGAAAGACATTAGACTTATAAAAAACATATATTGGAAACAACAAGCTGCCATAAGGATTGATAATGAAGTAGGACAATACCAACCTATTAAGAGAGGTGTTAGGCAGGGATGTGTAATGTCTCCAGATCTTTTTTCCCTATACAGTGAAAATATTTTCAGAAATGTAGAAGACCTAAATGGAATCAGCATTGGAGGACGAAACATAAATAACATTAGATATGCAGATGATACAGTATTAATTACAGACAATGCACAGGATCTGCAACAATTAGTAGACGCTGTGGTTGTACACAGTGAGCAGCTGGGGTTGGAATTAAATTGTAGGAAGACACAGGTTATGGTCGTCACTAGGAAGAACGAAGTACCACAATGTAATATACAAGTAAATGGGAATATTCTTCAACAAGTGAATCGGTTCAATTATCTCGGAACAGTCATAACATCTGATGGCAGATGCCTTGAAGAGATTAGAACAAGAATCGCCATTGCGAAAGTAGCCTTTAGCAAGATGAAAAACATTCTGACCAATAAAATGATGTCAATTGAAACGAGAAAAAGAGTGTTGAGGGGATACATAGAGCCTGTTCTTTTGTATGGATGTGAAACTTGGACAATGTGCAGTCAAGCAGAAAAACATCTGATGGCTGCAGAAATGTGGTTTCTGAGGAAAATGCAAAGAATACCATGGACAGATAGAAAAACCAATGACCAAGTACTACAAGAGACAAATGAAAATCGTAGATTGATTAGAGAAATTAGACGTAGACAGTCAAAATTTTTTGGACATGTTATGAGAAGAAATGGACTGGAGAACTTAGTGACAGCTGGCAAGATCGAAGGGAACAGACCAAGAGGAAGGCCGAGAGGAAAATACCTGGATGGCTTGGCCACATGGCATGGACGAGACAGGAACACTGAGCTGATCCACGACTCTGGTGATCGAGTGAAATGGCGAATCATGACCGCCCACGCTTTCCGGCATGGCACATGATTGATTGATTGATTTAAAATAGATGCATTATTTTTATGAAAACTTTTAAAATGCCTTAAAGATTTTATCATTGTATATTATAACGCATATGCATGTAGATAACTGTAAAGAAAAGGTCCACCTTCTTCTTCTTCTTCTTCTTCTTCTTCTTCTTCTTCTTCTTCTTCTTCTTCTTCTTCTTCTTCTTCTTCTTCTTCTTCTTCTTCTTCTTCTTCTTCTTCTTCTTCTTCTTCTTCTTCTTCTTCTTCTTCTTCTTCTTCTTCTTCTTCTTCTTCTTCTTCTTCTTCTTCTTCTTCTTCTTCTTCTTCTTCTTCTTCTTCTTCTTCTTCTTCTTCTTCTTCTTCTTCTTCTTCTTCTTCTTCTTCTTCTTCTTCTTCTTCTTCTTCTTCTTCTTCTTCTTCTTCTTCTTCTTCTTCTTCTTCTTCTTCTTCTTCTTCTTCTTCTTCTTCTTCTTCTTCTTCTTCTTCTTCTTCTTCTTCTTCTTCTTCTTCTTCTTCTTCTTCTTCTTCTTCTTCTTCTTCTTCTTCTTCTTCTTCTTCTTCTTCTTCTTCTTCTTCTTCTTCTTCTTCTTCTTCTTCTTCTTCTTCTTCTTCTTCTTCTTCTTCTTCTTCTTCTTCTTCTTCTTCTTCTTCTTCTTCTTCTTCTTCTTCTTCTTCTTCTTCTTCTTCTTCTTCTTCTTCTTCTTCTTCTTCTTCTTCTTCTTCTTCTTCTTCTTCTTCTTCTTCTTCTTCTTCTTCTTCTTCTTCTTCTTCTTCTTCGTCTTCTTCTTCGTCTTCTTCTTCTTCTTCTTCTTCTTCTTCTTCTTCTTCTTCTTCTTCTTCTTCTTCTTCTTCTTCTTCTTCTTCTTCTTCTTCTTCTTCTTCTTCTTCTTCTTCTTCTTCTTCTTCTTCTTCTTCTTCTTCTTCTTCTTCTTCTTCTTCTTCTTCTTCTTCTTCTTCTTCTTCTTCTTCTTCTTCTTCTTCTTCTTCTTCTTCTTCTTCTTCTTCTTCTTCTTCTTCTTCTTCTTCTTCTTCTTCTTCTTCTTCTTCTTCTTCTTCTTCTTCTTCTTCTTCTTCTTCTTCTTCTTCTTCTTCTTCTTCTTCTTCTTCTTCTTCTTCTTCTTCTTCTTCTTCTTCTTCTTCTTCTTCTTCTTCTTCTTCTTCTTCTTCTTCTTCTTCTTCTTCTTCTTCTTCTTCTTCTTCTTCTTCTTCTTCTTCTTCTTCTTCTTCTTCTTCTTCTTCTTCTTCTTCTTCTTCTTCTTCTTCTTCTTCTTCTTCTTCTTCTTCTTCTTCTTCTTCTTCTTCTTCTTCTTCTTCTTCTTCTTCTTCTTCTTCTTCTTCTTCTTCTTCTTCTTCTTCTTCTTCTTCTTCTTCTTCTTCTTCTTCTTCTTCTTCTTCTTCTTCTTCTTCTTCTTCTTCTTCTTCTTCTTCTTCTTCTTCTTCTGCTGCTGCTGCTGCTGCTGCTGCTGCTGCTTCTGCTTCTTCTTCTTCTTCTTCTTCTTCTTCTTCTTCTTCTTCTTCTTCTTCTTCTTCTTCTTCTTCTTCTTCTTCTTCTTCTTCTTCTTCTTCTTCTTCTTCTTCTTCTTCTTCTTCTTCTTCTTCTTCTTCTTCTTCTTCTTCTTCTTCTTCAGCTTTCCGAGCCATTGAGGTTCTTTGCTGCAAATACAATCCGTCTCCATTCGTCTCTCTGGTGGACCTTCTCTTGCCAATCGTTGATTCCAAGTGCTTGTAGGTCTGAAAAGGTCCACCTATTTGAGAAATATGAAACAATTATTTTAATTACATATTTAGCAATGCTATTAAAAGTTATGTCCCTTGATATAACTTTTCATAAGTTAAGTCCCCTCGCTATATATAAATTATAATTTAATTACCAAATTAAATTTTATTATGTAAATAACTGTTTGTAAACTAACAACCTATGCCAGTTGGCAGCACGGGAATGAGAAGAACACGTGTAGAAAATTCCATCCTAATCGGATGAACCATTCGCGAACGCATAAATAACATACATACATACATACATACATACAGACAGACAGACATACATTGTATTTTATATATATAGGTAACTTCTTATTTTGATGCTATTTATCTATGATGACTTTCTTTGTCTCTAATAATCTGTAGCGAAGAATAATAATTCGTGTGATAATCTTTAACGATGTCATATACTCAATCTAATTACATTTAGAGTTTATGATGTATTCCAATGATAACATTTAGTAGATAACTTCTTTTAATGATAAAATTTATTAATAACAAATTCTCCGAATTATAATATTTAGCGATGGTGACTTCTCCCTCTGACAGTATTTAACGATGATTACATTTTCCTTTAATAATCTGTAGCTAGCCGGCTTCCTGGCCTAGAGGTTAGCGACTTTTCTCCGTAATCTCGTATACTCTCGTAAGTAACGTGACGACGGTGAGAATCAGCAGTGGTTCGAATCGCGTCGGTAACTTACGGGGTATGTGAGCCGGCCGCTCAGACAGCAATGGAAAACTACTGAGCGTAATCTTGCCAATAAATCAACAATCAGCTGAAAGATGCTGATGTTGACAGCAATGTCCTGTTAAGGATGTGCAAACATTTTAAATCTGTAGCTATGGTGACTATTCCAAATAGTGATAAGGGGATTTCCCATGACTGTCATTCAGTGTCGCCAGTGTTTGTCCCTCGGCAGGCTTCATCACGGAGGGGATCGTAAGTCCAGGTAAGGTGAGGAAAACATGGCTCGAGACACAGACATCCACTAGGGCATGTTTCCTTAGCGACTCAATGAACATGATCAAGAGGATAGAGGAGGGGTCTATCCGAAGAGAATGGTTGCTGCCTCTGGAGCGGTCTCGGCTGACAAAGATTCGTTTCATCTTCGTGCCAGGGCATGCGGGAGTACAAGGAAATGAGCGGGCTGACAAGCTCGCAGGTGAGGCTACTGTGGAGGGCGGACGCGCTATAGGACCAGGTTGACATTCTGAATGCTATACGAGAAGTAAGACTCTTGCATGAACCAAGTGATGACTATGAATCTACAACCATGGCCAGACTGCGAGAACAGCAAATTAAAAGAGGGGTGGCCAAACAAGAACACTACGCAGGAAGCCAAAGAAGATTGATAAACCAACACAGAACTGGCGTCGTTAGCCGCTACACGCTGCGGCATTTGCTGAGGAGGGGATCCGAGCACTTATGGACTGAATGGTTCGATGTGCAATGAGGATGATCTGTCGACTAACTAACTAACTAACTAACTAACTAACTAACTAACTAACTAACTAAGGTGAGGAAAAATCACCTCAGCCAAACGCTATTTGTCATCTAGTAGAATATTTGAAATACATCACTACACGTAGTTTTTCTAGACAGCGATGACAAACAAAAAGCATGACTTTGCAATCAATACCAGTATTTATTGGCTGCTTGTGATATACTAGGCAGTTGTTAAAGTTTGCTGGACAGTCTGACATCAAGGCATGGAGGAACATCAGTATCAGAAATGATTGGCAGCACACGAGACAGAGGGATAGAGCAAGATATGATCACAGACACTACACAGCTTGCACTATAAGTAGAAGTCTGCCATTGCTTTCTGAACTGCCGTCGTCTTTTACTATCGAAATCAACGCAAAAGTTGCCTCTTACGATATGTGTATTACTTTGCGGTGTAATAATACTTTGCTTCCACGATCGGCCCTGAAACACTTTAGTGGCAACAGGAGGAGAAATACAATCACAACGGAATGTTTATAGTGACAATCATTTGCACCAGGAAGATTGAGCTAATAACTAGAAACATATAGGAATCTAGAGGCCAGCGTGGCCGAGTAGTTTAACGCACTCGACATAAAATTTCAATGGACTGACGGCAGGTTAGTAGGTTCACTCCACACACCGGTCAGGTCAGAACTTAAAGGTGACCTCTAGTTAACTACTGAAGGCAAAATTACTGAGAGAATTGACCAGAGGTTGATAGCAGCTTGTTGCATAGGGCTTGCAACGTGCATTAATTGGTCCTGCAACACTTTAGTGATTGTGGGGGTGGGGGGTATACTATTACAACAAAATGGTGGCCGGCGCTCTAGCAAAGTTGATAGCGAGATGCGCTGGTAATACCTTCAGCACGGTCAAAGGTGAGTTCAACGCCTGTCCTCGTCACTTGCCAATGTGAGGGAACGATTGGCCACCTATTCCTCCTGGCTGTCTGGCCTACACAGTATGAGGGGGCTATCACACCAGAAACCCATATCAGGAAATTACTCCTTGATAAAAATGGTTGAAGTAACAATCGAATGTGCCAGGAAGAGAGGAGATATTAGCTAGAACTATACGGGGATTCAACACGCGACTGTTGACACACGGAGATAAGACAAACACAAGATTGTTAGCGCCGGAATGTCTTATTCTTTTGAGATAGTTACCTAGTTGTAACGGACCATAAAAGTTAGACTTCAAACTATGGGTTCTGGAGCGTGAAGTTTGAACCCGCGTTTGTCAACATTTTCTTAACTGGTTGCGATTTTATCTCTTTGGAAACAGAAATGCCAGATGTGGATATGATATACATAACACAGCGATGTATTTGAAAACAAGTGTTTGCGCAAATAAAATTATAATTACCACGCATTTAACTTCTTTTATTTGTTGTGATGAATATCGTCTTGGCCAAGTATATTTGTGTGTGTTTATTTTGATTTTGTTTGTTTGTTTACTTTTCTTTGTTTTATTTTTGCCTGTTTTTATTTTCAATCATTATAGCTTTCTCAGAATTATTCTTGTTCTTGTTCTTCATCATCATCATTATCATCATCATCATCATCATGTCTGTCTGTTTGTCTGTAATTTGTTACCCTTTTAAATTAATGTTCTATCTATCTATCTATCTATCTATCTATCTATCTATCTATCTATCTATCTATCTATCTATCTATCTATCTATCTATCTATCTATCTATCTATCTATCTATCTATCTATCTATCTATCTTCTTCTTCTTCTTCTTCTTCTTCTTCTTCTTCTTTGTTTTCTTCGTCTTCTTTATCTTCTTCTTTTTCTCAATTTAAAATGAGCAGGGCTCCTCATAAACTAATTCCCACCTCTCTATCCTGCGTTATCTCTTGCAGTTCCTTCAATATCTGCCACGTGTTATCGATTGTAGTTACTTTAATAATATGTCGTGTGTTATCTATTGTAGTTCCTTCAATATGCCCTGTTATCTCGTGTTGTTAATTCAGTATCTGTCGTTATCTCTTATAGTTCCTTTAATATCTGTTCTGTGTTATCTCTTATGGTTCATTCAGTATCTATCCCGTCAATTACTTCGTGCAATCTATTGTTTGTGTCTTCGTTATTCAAATATATGTCCTACTTTCTCTTGAAATTCCTTCAATATCTGTCGTTATCACTTGTAATTCCTTCAATATATGTCCTGTGTTATCTCTCGTAAGTCCTTCAATATATGTCCTGTGTTATCTCTTGTAGTTCCTTCAATATCTATCATAAATGTCTCTTCTACATCTTTAACTACCCATAAAATCCACCGTCAGTCAGCCATGAATGTAAAGCAGCCACTACTTTACACACTCAGATTTAAGGTAACAACAATCCGAAACATGGGCGCTATCTTGAAGCGATCACGTACTCTGACTAATCAAACACACAGGTGAGCTAATCCCCCATTGTTGAATCATATGTAACAAGTACAATAAAGGCCCTTCACATCTTTAGCATATTGTGTGAATATTAAGTAAGGAATTGACCTTTTACACATCGTTACGTTCCCGTGGCATACTGTGCTGGGCATATATTCTTATAAACCAATTTGCACTCGATGGTGATGCTGTTCAGTATCACACCGATCACATTTTCTTCCCAATACATTTCGTGGTACCAGTTTTAGGCTGGGTCGACGTGTGAGTATGAGCTCGGGTCAAATTTAAAAATTCGTATCGGCACCAATGGGGATTTAACTCCAAATTACCAGACCGGCAGACGAGCGTCAAGCTACTACGCTACCGCTACTCCCGGATTTATAGAGCCAGACCAATATATTTATAGATCTGTCGGAATCTTCTATGGGTGATGTAGTTAGTAACACACCGGCCGACTTTACTTTCTATAATATTTCAAGGTACATTTTTGTATGCTGAGTCGATCCCAGATAAATTATAAAAAAAAACAAAAAACGAAATGGCGCCTCAAAGCGGATTCAAACACATTAGTCCCGGGCCAGCAGGTACGGATTCTAGGCTTTGCGCAACCGCGACTTCCATTGTTGGAAACACCGAAACCTGTAGATAAATGACAAGCCGGCCTGCTGCTGCAACGAGGCGGTGGGCTTGGCTTATTGGGGGAAAACCCAAAAGGACTAGTAAAATGGCAATGAAATGTGGCGCGTGGTTGCCATGTTTGCAGATTCGTGCAACGAAGTAGGTTAAGAACAGCAAGAATGGTTGAACTATTTGTCCGCGTTATTTGCCATTTACAGGTGCCTTTTTTAACCTTTGCATAATTAGTTTTAATGTTGTTTTACTAATTCAATTGTGTCATTATTGGTACTATCGACACCAATTAGCAGGCTAATGTACAATTAAAATGAGAGAGATCAAAGAGAATCCAGGAATAATATTCGGAAGTTATAATATAAACAATTTACGCTATGCAGAAGACACGGTATTGAAGACGGATAATACAAAAGATCTACAACAATTGTTGAACATTGTAGTTAAAGAGAGTGCACAGAAAGGACACTCTTTGAGTATAAAGAAAACAGTAAAAATGGTGATATCACAGAAAACGGTGAAACCCAAATGTGAAATAGCGATAGAGGTGAAAATTCTTCACCAAGTGGATAGTTTTAAATACCTAGAAGAAGAAGAAGAAGAAGAATACTCTTGTTCCAGAATGAAAGGAGGCTAAGTGCCATGTTTTTCTGTTCACTGTACTTGCCATGTTAGAACCTTCTACTTCACATTCTGTCGCAATATCCTACAGAAAGCTATTATCTCCTAACTGCATATGTATATACACACTTTTCTCTTTGCAATGTAAATGCACTCTTTAAATGAACACTCTTGACATTGGTTCTTCTGCAGAGAAAATGTCGCTAAGAGTGTATCTCTTAAATCCTCTGTACACAGACTCACAACTTCATGTATATATATATTATGCGATTCTCCTTGTTACCTTTTTCATGAATATGCTGTGTGAATTTGCCATGTTCTTGTCATGAGAATAAATGCTCATTAATAACATAAGATAGTTGCACCGTATACCCAAATATTTCCTGGATGTTGCACGCAGCACCGGCCTCACTCAATTGTGCTGATGACTGAGTGATTATTACGTTCAGGGGCCTGCCGATTAGTTCTGAAATATGACCATAAAAGCAGCCCATTTCTGACTTTTGTACACGAAAAATACTGCAACAGTCGGGAGGTTGAAAATGTCGTCCGCCAACCCCTTGCTCAGAATTGACAACTGGGAGGGAATCATATACGTTTGTATTCTAACTATCAAAAAGGCTCTCACCTAAATTCATGAAATAATTACTGTTTCCGTTTGTGAATGTTGTACAGCTAGAGGTTGGTTCATGATAATTACTTTGTTGTGGGAAGAAAGGTTACAATGCTTTCCCCTGATATAAAAAGGGAAATACATTAGTGATGATGATGATGAGATGCATTTGAGAACTAAACAAAACCCAGAGGAATGAAGGCCGGATCTTACTTTACAGGCACATGATGATGGATGAGATGTTATAATGTTGGACTGTAACTCAACCTGCACTAATCTCAACAAACCCTGTCGTATCGAGCATCAGTCTCAACATACCTCTGACTTACTAGGCGGTGCCACTACATACATCAGCCTTAACATGCATCTATCACAACATGCATCAGTCTCAACCCACCCTCATCACAACCTTCCTTGACCTCAACCTACCTTCATCACAACACGACATTGTCACAATTTGATGACTTGTCTCAGCTAACCTTGATAACAACCTGATGATCTTGTCGCAACCAGACCCCTTGATCTCAATTGTATGACCTTGTCTTATTTTACTTTCCTGATTTCATCAAGAGTTGATCACATCATGACATTACAGCATCAGATGATGGAAGGAATGCCCTCTAGAGAGAAGAGGATAGTGATCTTACCATTAAGTGGATTAACTCCCCTTCCCCCTCTCAATTTCTTTATTTTTTCTTCACATGTTGTATTTCATAATGACATTTGATTTTTGTAAGATGCTCACGAATCTTGTATTTTATTTGAACTGTCAGATGGGTGGCGTTACTAGAAGCCTACTGTTCAGGTGATGCAGACTTGGTTGCTGAGGGCAGGAGGGGTAGTATAATCATGTCAATCTCCTACCAGCCCAAATACTATTGAAGCACTTTTCCCTGCACACATCACCTCCCCCACCCTCCAACCCACAATAACCCCAGGATGTTAGGAGCCTGACTTAAGAACCTTACCACACATCACTCACAATGGAGAAGACCCCCTGATAGAAAAGTGGCCCCATGGAAGAGACTGTCATCCATTGGCTTCACGCATGTAATCATCACCTCCAGAAAGTAGATGCATAGAACTACCTCCATGCCTGGTACCAGAGACACAAAAGATAGGGATATCCTTTTGTTAAAGTATAGTCTATATCTGCTATAGATATTTAGTATTGTTGTATCTTTGATGATTCATGTATTACCAATATGTTTTCACAACAGATGTTACCCCATGTGAACATAATGCTTTTCTTTTCAGAATGTTATTTCATGTGAACATAATACCTCCTGATGTCTCCAATAGTATATTTGTGTGTGATGTATACACTTTAAACATATAATTTGTGAACTGAACATATAATGCCAGGAACAGAAGAATCACTGTAGATACAAAATATATACTGTCGTCATAGACCAATTACTGGGTATCTAAAGAAGGCGACAGAGGATAGGAACCCATCCCATCCGGGATATCCTTATGAAAGCCTCTTATTCTTATTATTCACCTCACAGAGGAACAGCGGAGTTGATCCAGAAAACCAAAGGCCGAGATCTGTGGAGAGTCATGGACGCCTACGCTAGCCGGCATGATACTGTATGCTGATGATAGTGTGGAATTATTTGAATGATGTATTAAGGAAGTTAAATGCACAATAGCCCATGGAAAAGCAGCATTTTGCTGGAAGAAGAATATTCTCTGCAATTTATCTTAGTCAATCGAGGTGTGGAAAAGAGGTCTAAAGAGCTATATTGAATCAATCCTGATTAATGGAACACATCATGGACACTTAGCAGACACGTGAGGAATTATGTGGATGCTGAGGAGATGTGGTTGTATAGAAGAATGATGTGAACGAATAGAAAGACAAATGAAGCGATCTTTAAAGAAATTAATTTACAAAAGAAACTGGTTACTCGCATCAGTAGAGGACATTCCACATTTTGGGGCATGTCATGAGAAAAAGAAAACTGGAGCGTGTAGTCGCAACGGGACAGTTAGAGGAGAGGAGAGGAGGGGTAGACCAAGGGAGAAGATACCGGACAGTTTGACACCATGGCATGGAGGAACATCGGTATCAAAATTAAATGTTTGCACAAGAAACAGTAGGCTGTCGAACACTCATGTTTACCAACGATACTATGCATGGACTATACGAAGGCTATTGCCGTCACGTTCATTAGACATCAAGAAAATTGGAGAACAAAATGGACCAGACTTTAACGGAAGATTAACAAATAACATTAGGCGTGATGATGACACAGTGTTTTGTACTGGTTGACAGTGAGCAGTAAGTACAAAACCTGAATAATTGATTGACACCTGGTTGTCTTGACAGACGATAGTTTGTAAAATGGAGTTGTAGCTCTCCATAGCACAACGCCTGAACTGAATGTTATGTATCGCCATGAACTTTTTAACGTGCAAATGGGGATATTAAGTTTTATAGCCTTGCAGAGAAGGTTAGCCATCCTTTCAAAAACCAAGGATTTAAGGTCTGGAGTAGAGAGTGTGCAAATCCATCATCGGATACATCCGAAGAAAATGTCCCAGATTGAATTGGAACCTGAGAATGTTGAAACTGACGTGAGGTAAAAAGATAAACCACACACGCAGTAAAGGTTGACAGTAATGCATCTTCAACAGTTTCTCTTCTAAACCATTGGTGCAGATTCTGCTAGGCTGTTTCCTGATCATACATTGCTGATCTGGCTGACCATAATATCTTTAAACGCCCTCTAACTTGTATGTCTGTGTTATTGTTTTCAGTAAATGTATATGTCGTTTTCTATAAGCTATGTTCCTTACATTCCTCAATGTTATTTCCTTCCGCACTTTTTATGTTGAGTTGTTCTATTACTGCTTTTATTTGTTTAGGTTCTTTTCCCCATCTAAGCAACACTCGCCACTAACATGAAACTCCGCTTTCCGAGGACTGAGTTGACGGTTCTATGATTTGGGGTAATGTCCATCCATACATCAATGGGAAATGTTGAAGAATTCAATCATTTTGGCTGCAGAAACAACTATTCCAAAATTAAAGAAGGTGGGTCGTAAGAAATGAATGACAGAAGAAATGTTACACCTAATGGAAACAAGAAGACTCAACAAAAATAATTCTGCCAAATATGAAGAAATTCACAGACAAGTCAGAATATGGCTTGAGGAAAAGTGCTTAGACATTGAAAAACAACACAACAGTCAAAATACCAAATTAGTGCACAAAATAATTCAGGAACTTACTAATAAAAGAACAAGTACATCAACAGGCTGTCTAAAAACTAAAGATGGCAAAATCATAATAGAAAAAGATCAGATTCTACATGTATGGACAGATTATGTGAAAAACCTGTATAATGATAACAGAGGGGAACAGTATGATATTAAATTTAATCATGAAGGACCGCCAATTTTGAAGATGGAGGTGCGAAATGTTCTTAAGCATATGAAAGCTGGCAAGTCCCCCGGTGCAGATAACATCACAAAAGAAATTATTAAAGCTTTAGAAGAATTTGGACTAGAGCAAGCCACCTGACTGCTGAGCACATTATATGATACTGGAGATATACCTTCTGAATTATGTAACTCTGTATTTATTGCAATTCCAAAGAAATCAGGAGCCTTGGAAAGTGATCAACATAGAATAAATTAGTATAATGAGTCACATCACAAAGATTTTACTATGAATTATCATGCAAAGAGTGAGGAAGGAAATACAGCCTGAAATAGGGGAAGAACAATGTGGGTTTGTAGAAGGAAAGGGTACAGTAAATGCTGTGTATATGCTGCGAACAGTTATTGAACGTGCTATAGAAGTAAACAAGGATATACACCTTTGCTTTATTGACTACACAAAGGCTTTTGATAGAGTTAGACATGTCAACATGGTAGATATGCTTGCAGATCTACAAATTGATGGGAAAGACATTAGACTTATAAAATCATATAATGGAAGCTACAAACTGCCATAGGAATTTATAATGAAGTGGGACAATATCAAATTATTAACAGAGATGTTAGGCAGGGATGTGTAATTACTCCAGATCTTTTTTCCCTATACGGTGAAAATATTTCAGATATGTAAAATATATAAATGGAATCAGCATTGGAGGACGCAACATCAATAACATTAGATATGCAGATGATACAGTACTGATTGCAGACAATGCACAAGATCTACAACAATTAGTAGACGCGGATGTTGTACACAGTGAGCCCCTGGGGTTGGAATTAAATTGCAAGAAGACACAGGTTATGGTCGTTACTAGGAAGAACGAAGTACCACAATGTAATATACAAGTAAATAGGAATATTCCTCAACAAGTGAATCGGTACAATTATCTTGGGACAGTCATAACATCTGATGGGAGATGCCTTGAAGAGATTAGAACAAGAATCGCCATGGCGAAAGTAGCCTTTAGCAAGATGAAAAAACATTCTGACCAATAAAAAGGTGTCAATTGAAACAGAAAAAGAGTGTTGAGGGGATACATTGAGCCTGTTCTTTTGTATGGATGTGAAACTTGGACAATGAGCAGTCAAGCTGAAAAACATCTGATGGCTGCAGAAATGTGGTTTCTGAGGAAAATGCAAAGAATACCATGGACAGACAGAAAAACCAATGACCAAGTACTACAGGAGACAAATGAACATCGTAAATTGATTAGAGAAATTAGACGTAGACAGTCAAAGTTTTTTGGACATGTTATGAGAAGAAATGGATTGGAGAACTTAGTGACAACTGGAAAGATCGAAGGGAACAGACCAAGAGGAAGACTGAGAGGAAAATACCTGGATGGCTTGGCCACATGGCATGGACGAGACAGGAACACTGAGCTGATCCACGACTCTGGTGATCGAGTGAAATGGCGAGTCATGACCGCCCACGCTTTCCGGCATGGCGCATGATTGATTGATTGATACTGTCTGCTCCATATTGTAGTGTTGAAAGTAATTCTTAAGATCAGTAAACAGAAATTGAAATAAAGGATACAATCCCTGGCTTGTTAACTGCACAGTGCGGTACGGTTTACTTTATCAGCGACAACAGTTATGTAACTTTGCTATGTAAATCTCTCTCTCTCTCTCTCTCTCTCTCTCTCTCTCTCTCTCTCTCTCTCTCTCTCTCTCTCGCTCTCTCTCACTCTCTCTCTCTCTCGCTCTCTCTCTCTCTCTCTCACACACACACACACACACACACACACATATATATATATATATATATATATATATATATATATATATATATATATATATATATATATATATATATATATATATATATATATATATAATACATATATATACATACATATATGAATAAATGCCATGGGATAATTTAATAGTCTTAGGCGACTTCCTGTATCTGCCATGGGTTTATATACAGCTGTTTTCCTTATGCAACCCCATTTAATTTGAAATATAATAAAACATGTCTTCAACCATATTAACAACTTTTACGTCCTATCTGTGACACACTCCTACTTTCCATTTTCCACCATCCATCAGATTTCTCTCTCTCTTCTCTTCTCTCTCTCTCTCTCTCTCTCTCTCTCTCTCTCTCTCTCTCTCTCTCTCTCTCTCTCTCTGTGTGAGTGTATATATGTGTGTGTGTGTGTGTGTGTGTGTTTGTATGTGTTCGAAGCTCCGAAAGGTGGACAATCAGGGCATGACTGTGCTGATCCAAATGCTTCTGCAGCTGTTCGTATTCTAGACGTCTAGACGTAGTCGTGTTACCTTTCCTCTGGGGTAAACTAGGCATGGGCAACACATGGTCTCTATAATTCAGCGCAGACTTTGTGCTATGGAGAAGTATACCTCCATCCCTGGTCCCCGCTATGTGTTGTAGTTATTATGCCTTTTTTGAAGCACAACGTAACAACTATCATCTGTCAAGACGCGGATGTGCCAACAGTAAACACTCAAATATATTAAAAGAGAAACATTTATTGCTCTTTAATAATATGCTTTTGAAACACATGCGTACATTATTTTTACGTGAATACACGTATATATATATATATATATATATATATATATATATATATATATATATATATATATATATATATATATATATATATATATATATATATATATATATATATAAGAGAATGTTTGTGTCTGTGTTTGTGTCTTTGTGTGTCTCTTATACGTTCGCGAATGGTCAATCCGATCAAGATGAAATTTTCTACAGATGTTCTTCTCATTCCCTCCAAGCCAACTGGCATAGTTTGTTAGTTTAAAACAGTTATTTACGTATTAAATTGAATTTAATTAAAATATTGCAAGGGGACTTAACTTAAGAACGTTATATCAAAGAACATAACTTTTAGTAGCATGTAGTATTATGTAATTTAAATAATTGTTGTATTTTTCTTAAGTTTCATAAAAGGTTTAAAGAGTCGTACAGTCGTATGCGTTATATAAAGATTAAATCTTTAAGGCATTTTCAAAGTTTTCATAAAAATAATGCATCTATTGTAAATACGTGAAAATTTCTAACTCATCTTTTTATGTTTGAAGAAGTTATCTATTTATCCATTATAAGGTGATAAAAAAAAGTTTTCATAAACAATAATGGATTTATTTTAGATACGTGAAAATTTTATTTCATTCCTTTTTGGGGAGAGATACTTGCTTGCATATCCTTTGAATTACGCCGCAGTCAACCCAGCATATCTTGGATATCCTTCACAATTTGGCGTTTACAGGTACGAAGGATTTGATTTTCCGTTCGCTTGGCCGGGAGAACATCAGGTTTTCCCAACATTTCATTCAATGTTGTGGGTGTGAAAGAGAACACATGGTGTGTGGAAGGATATTCTTAAAGATGTTCAAACGCACTGTTAAGCAGACCTACACAAATAACATACACGCAGCATGCCGGTTAAAATACTAAAAGGACAATTTTTTTTTAAATACAATTAACGTTTACATTTTAAAAAAAACAGGTGCAACAATAGTTGGCTGCGTTTGCGGTCAACATCAGGTTTTCCCAACATTTCATTCAATGCTGTTGGCGTGAAAGAGAAGATAGAATGAACGAAAGAACGAACGAACAAACTTTATTTTAAAAGGGTAACAAATTGGGCACGCAGGCCCGCCTTACATTCGGCCCTTTCAATCACTCATCTTTCATTCATCAAATGTGCATGTTACATTAACATAGGGGGAAAAACATTGTCAAATGGATTTTGTAAGCATAAACAATGCATATTACGCATGATACATTCACATGAGAAAAAAAAAAAACATTATCAAATGAAAGTTGTAAACATAAACAGTGCATATTGCAATGTTGTGAGACACATCCCCCATCCACCCTCATATCCCGCAGCCACCAACACACCCCCACCCACACATACCTCCGCGCACTCACACAGAACCAGGCAAACATACATGCCGCCACCCACCCACTGATCCCCCACCCACACACATTCCCCACCCACACACACATCCACACACACCAAGAAGAAGAAGAAGAAGAAGAAGAAGAAGAAGAAGAAGAAGAAGAAGAAGAAGAAGAAACCACACACACACACCCCCGCCAACCCACACATCCCGCAGCTATCCACACACATATCCCGCACTCTCACAATTTGCCCCACCCACCCACACACACATATCAGCCAACCTACACCCACTCACCCACCCAATATTCGCCACCTCTCAACTACACATCCCCACCTATACACACATCCCCACCCATAAATACATCTCCCCACCTGCCCACATATATCCCCCACCCATAAACACCCAAAAACACACACCTCCCACCCACACACACCCCGCCACCCACATATACCCCACCCACACACATCCGCCGCTCACACACATATTCTCACAACTACACACCTCCCCCACCCATACACTCACCTCTCACACACATCCACCCACTCACGTGCTCATCCATCAACCACTCACACCCACACATCACCCACGCGCCCATCAACACATGCATCTCTCATCTACCCACCCACCCACACACACACCCCAACCACCCAGCCAAACACACATCCCCCATCCTCGCATACATCCTTCAATCACCTGCACATCTCTTATCTCCCCCACCTCTCACACATCTACCATCCCACACAAAACTCCACCAACAAACACATTCCTCCCCCCCCCCCCCACACATCTCCAACATACATTCCCCATACACATCCCCGCCCACACATACATCCTACACCCACTCACATTTACCCCATCCACACTCAAACACTCCCACCCACACAGACATATCCCATTCACAGACACCCCCCCCCCACACACATCCCCCACACCCATTACACACCCATCCCGCAACCCACACAATCTTCTACACACCCATTCACCCACCCAAACACACATCCCCTACCCACACCCCCTCCCAACCCACCAACACCCACATACTTCCAACTATCCTCTCAAATATCCCCCACACCCACACACACACACATATCCCTCACACACACATGCATCCACCACCGACTACACACTAGATAGATAGATAGATAGATAGATAGATAGATAGATAGATAGTGTATATATATATATATATATATATATATATATGTATATATATATATATATATATATATATATATATATATATATATATATATATATATATATATATATGCCGGTATGCCGGTCTCACTGGTCAAGGAGTTACACGACTTTCTTCATAATCTTGTACACTCTCGTAAGTGACGTGCGCGAGAATTGGTAGCGGTTCTCTCCGCGTCGGAAACTTACGGGGTACGTGAGCCGGTCGCTCAGAAAGCAATGTATGTTAAACTACTGAGCGTAATCTTGCCAAGAAATCAACAATCAGCTGAAAGATACTAGGTGTTGACATCGATGTCCTGTAAATGATATGCGAACAATCCTTACCAACAGTTGAAAGAAACGCATTCTTAATCTCTGAATAGGTTTGCAATTTTAGTTTAGTGTACTGTAGACATCTATTTATTCTTTCTGCCCTATTCAGTTCTATGTTCAGAATTGATTAATTACTATATGGAAGATGAGCGTGCGCGTTGGTGTAACGCGTTTGTCGTTACATTGACAATGATATCAGCCAGGTCGGACAAAGATTCAATGCCATGTCTTGTCGTTCTTAGCGGAAGGAAAATGTTGGCCACTTACACTTCTGTGAACTCAAGTCTACAAAAATGCGATGGTTCCAACACTTCACATACCACATGTGATGGTTCTAGCACTTCACATACCACATAAGATGGTTCTAACACTTCACATACCACATGTGATGGTTCTAACACTTCACATACCCCATGTGATGGTTCTAACATTTCACATACCACATGCGATGGTTCTAACATTTCACATACCACATGCGATGGTTCTAACATTTCACATACCACATGCGATGGTTCTAACATTTCACATACCACATGCGATGGTTCTAACATTTCACATACCACATGCGATGGTTCTAACATTTCACATACCACATGCGATGGTTCTAACATTTCACATACCACATGCTATGGTTCTAACACTTCACATACCACATGCGATGGTTCTAACACTTCACATACCTAATATGATGGTTCTAACACTTCGCATACCACATGCGATGGTTCTAACATTTCACATACTGTGATATAATAAAACGTCCTTACCCTTTCCTATTTATTGACTCCCTTAAAAATAACCAACCCCTTTCAACTACGGTTTAAGTATCTTACTGAATATAGGATAAAAACGAACCCATAGGGTAGCTAAATTAATTTGGCCTTATTTTCGCCTACGTACCTGGCCAACAGTCGTCGACTGATTGTGCAGCCATTTTTAGTTCAAAGCTAAGAAAGTAAACAGACGTGCGTTCCCTTGTGGGATTTCTTTCCCCGTGTGGGGAAAAGGTATTGTTGCCTTTAAAAACATGATTCTCTTCAAGCTATTGGTATGTCATATCTACATTATTAAGATGGATTTATGTATTACATAGACCAGTAAGTTTAATTAAGAATTAGTTACAATTCTCTTAAACCAGGCTGGATGATGTTTACCAAGGAAACACATGTGGGCGCCATGCTGTAATTTTTCCTATGTCTTACAATTTCAAATCCATATGTTAATATCTTTCATAAGCATTATGAACTTATATCTAACTAATAGTGCTTATAACCTATAAATATTATGTATACTGTAGAGTATCAACTCTCATGTCAGAAACTCTTCTCAATTTAGGGACAGACTTCTGATTCATACTTCAAAGAAGAAAACTAGTTTCTGCCAATTTCATAGTCCTATGAACAATAATTTCTATGCAATGGAACTATATATTCCTACCAATGCTTAGAAATCTGCAAATAAATCTATGTACTGTAAGAGAGTGGACTTTCAAGAAACATTTTCTCAATGAAGAAGCAGACTCTTGATTACATACTTCATAGTGGTAGAGAACTGGTGTTTGCCACTTTCAAATATTCTATATAGTGTAAATTCACTGTGAAGGGTATCTCTGAACTTGTTTTATCCATGCGGGGACATACAAATGATTACGCGTATTCCTGACTCTTAGTCAGGGGATAAAATACTTCGCCACATCATAATCTGTAACTTGGAACTATAGTGCTAAATTTTAGTACCATCCTTTTGTTAACAGATTAGTAACCACTCCATATGAGGAGGGACATGTAATCATTTCATAAAATATTGCTAGGGATGCCATGTTGGAGAATATAAATTCAAAAACAATTAAAATAAATGCGTGATATAAATGAATGTTCGGATAGGATGTACCTTCAATCCGCATCACCTCACTGTAGTAGGAACAGAAGCGAAGATTGTGAATAAATTGCTTGCAATATTCAGAAGACTGGACCATGCGGCATAAGTTATTCTAATAAATACTCCTAATAATAGCAGTCATTGACAAAATATATCACAGCGGCTACTATCCTCATCTGCGGTACGCAGTGGGGAAAAACAATATATGTTTTAGTTATGGATTAACCCCTGAAGAAAATTCAAAACCATTGGCTCCGGCATTAAATTTTATGATTAAATTATTATATATGATTATCATGTACTTAATATCAGAGAAATGTACATGTATATTTTTTTTGGTATGAGAATTTTCCCTGTTCTGATTGTTACTTTTTACTGTGGGAATATACATTTTAATGTTGCACTTGGGGGACATGAGGATGTTGATAGAAGAATCCATGTGTACGTCAGTACTTAAGAAGCCAATGTTGAATAGTCTTGACCTAATGATGATTATAGTGCCGAAAGGAAGACGCAGCATTAGAAACCACAGAGATTCTGTATAGGCTATTCTCTTCAAGTAATGAGAGAGACAATATCAACATATTGGATGGACAGCATGACTTCACTCATCCAATAGTCCCAGTAACAACAGAACATAAAATAAAGTGAGAAAATACCTTACTCACTAATAAGAGTCAGAATGGCTCTACTCAGCAATGAGGGACAGTGGAACGTGGACACCCACTCCTTTCCCTTTCTCCCCTTGTTGTTTTTATTTGTGTTTGTAATTGTGTTGTAAACCTTTTACCATAACACAGTAGGTTAATGCTAGTGTTGTATTCTTGTCATCCCTTTTCTATAGAAGAGAAGCAGGTGGTGGTTGAATGTGGTGGGACTATATCACTAAACCTGGATCCTGGGTCAACAGCCAGAAAGTGAATGTCCTAACCATAGTCTGCATCTAGAAATACCCATGGACTGCTGCGCTCAATAGCTCCATAGCGAGCAACAGATAAATTTGAAGACAACTGTCTGGGTGAGTGATTAAGTCCTATTTTAGTAGGAATATCCAGGATGGACTTCAAGATCTAATAATCTACAAAGATGAAGATCATCAGAGTACTGACAACAGTGTATCGTTTGCGTTACTTCTGAGAAGTATCACCTATGGCCTCATCATTCAACCAAGTCAGTGAAACTGGGACAATCCTTCTTCAAGTTACTAAAACTAACAACAGTGAGTAACCTTCAACTGTTGGTTGGATTACCAAGTTAATATCCACAATGGATAAGTCTTCGAAAGAACATCTCACAGCTGCAACAGTCAAACATAAGGTTCCAGCCATGCAACACCAAGTTCTAGCTATGAACACCCACTCAAACAAATGGGAAGAAGACATTGAACCAATACAACCAAGGTACCAACTGAAAACCATACCTACACCAGATTATCTCAAGGTTCCCAAACCTGAACACATAAAAAAAGACCATATGAAAGCAGCTAGCGGAGTAAATGCCTCTACGCCTGCAACCACCGGAATCACCTGATGGCTTGCAACCCTGGATATGTGGTGGAGTCAATATTCTTCAGTTCCATGCCTGCAGCAGAATCCTGGAATTAATTCCAGATGAACCAAATGAATAACACTCAGAATTGTATGTCTACACTGAAAGTAAATAATGAATCAGAACTCTGTGCTGGTCCCAAGTCAGCCTAAATGCCAATAACGGTGGAATAGGTTATAGACTGATGACTAGGTGGGTGAAAAATCTGTGGGAACAAAATTGAGATTCGGATATTATAAGCCGAGACGCTGAAAGGTAGGCATCCTTTTCATCGGATATGGTGATATAGGGAAGAACCTTAGTCCAAGACTCAAGATGCATCTCCTGAAGGTATGACCAACCCAGGCCTCAATTTCACACTGACACCGAGCCGTTCGCAAAGAAGATTCTTGAATTCAGCTCCACGGAGGAGATATGTGGTGAATTTATTTCCTAATAAGGATTATAAGTAGTTCCGCAACAAACTTCAGTGGACATTAAGTCCGATGTCCATTTGAGAAAAAAAAACAAAAACTTTCCACCTTGGCGCAACCAGCCCATGTGGTATTGGTTAGTGACCTGGTGGTTCATATTGCGGTGTAGGTTTGTTTGTTTCTTTGTGCCAGTGATAGCTGGCTTATCTTGTTGACGGTTCTATGCTTATGTTGTCAGCTGGGGGTTTCGTTGGTCGGCAAGTTTTGCGTTAGAGTCTATCTTTTTAGGTGGCTTCTTCTGTCAGTGTTGGCTTCTGGCTTGTCTGTTCTGCTATGGTGCTGTCGTTATATTGGCTTCTTGTACGACTATTGGTTAGTCGTCTTCTTCCTCTGAGGTGGTGTTGGTGTATTCTTCATCTGAGTCATGGCTGGAGGTGGACCAGGCGTCTTCTTGTTTTTGGCGTTCTTCGTTCATTTTCTGCCTGAGGAGCTTCATTTCCTTTTTATATTGTTGGATCCATGCGGGGCTGCTTGCAGGTTCCTTTATTCCAAGCGTGATTCGCCTTATGTTCCGTCTTTCGACAGCATCCCACACCGCTATACTTTCTTCAAGTGATGCTCCTTTCTTGTACACGCCCCAGTCTTCTTCGGGTTTGTTGGTGTTTGCCTTCGTACTTTCTTGAGGAGTCTTGTAGATTGTCTTCATCAGTTTATCGATGTTTTTATGTTGAGTTTCATCTGACGGTTTCTCTGCGTTCTTTTCATTGGGTTCATCTGGCTTGTTTTGGGTTAATTCCCTTTCAGCTTGTTGCATTTGTCTCTCCGCCTTGATGTCTCGTAGAATTTCTTCGTTTTTCTTGGTCGCCTGGATCATGTTCTCCACCTCTTGTGTTATGTTTCGCTTGATCTCTTTTAGTTCCTCGAGCAGTTTTTCGCTGTCAGCTATTCAATGCCGGAGTTTTCAGTATCCCGATCTGTCTCTTTAGCTCGTCGATCTGTCTCTGCAGCAGTGATTTTTCCGCTTGCGAGATGCATGGTGCTGTCTCAGCACCTCCGTATTGCTTCTTTAAATGGTGTGTTCGTCGTTATGGCGATCTTAAGACATCTCTATGTCTTTGGAGGTACGGACAGCCCAGGTATCTTGCTCCGTGTTTGCCCAGGCAGTTAGCGCACTTTCGTTTAATGTTTGGTGTACGGAAGTCCATGTCCAGCTTGGCTAGCGGACACTCCCTGAAGGCATGTTCGTCGGCGCAGTAACGGCAGATTTCTGTTTTACTGCGACATGTGGCTCTGCTGTGGCCGGCCCTCTGGCATCTGGAGCACTGAGTTACTCTTGGAATAAATCTCTCTGGTAGCTGTACTTGCTTGTTGATGGACACTGTTGTCGGCATTTCGCTTCCCTCACTGGTCACCACCACCAGCGTCGTAGGTATCTTGGAATATGTTAATATCCGCTCCGCTTTTACGACTTGGATGCTGAGGTTTTCATCCTGTATCTTCTTTAGGATTTCATCGTCCGTTAGCTCCACATGAATCCGTTTAACGACCCATCTGACTGACTTTGTGTCGGTTTTACCGACTCTGGGTCTTTCCCCTCCCTTTTCTCCGCTGTCTTGGATCTTGTTACAGGTGGGCTGTCATCGGTCTTTCTTGTGGTAGCTTCAGTTGATTTAGTTGGTTTTTTGTTGTTATCAGGCAGGTTCTCAGCGTCCTTCTTCCTCGCGGTTTTGGCGGCTTCCACGCTGCATATCTTGTGGCTCTGCGTTTTCTTTGTGTTGGTCTTGCGAACCATTTTCCTCCCCCGTATCAGGCTTCTTGATAATTTAAGGCGACTTGGCTTAATAGCGCTGAAAAGTGCTGTTAAGCGAATCGGGCTGTGAGTGTGAGTGTGGACATTAAACATGACTGTGAGTATTTATTGCTGTCACGGATAAATGTGGACATTAACTGCTTTGCACTGGAGAAGAATACCCATCCGCAATGCCTAAATGAACACTATAATTAATTAATTTACTTATTAGTATCAACTGTTTTCATGTGTGTGTTTTTTTCTTCTATGACATATAAAGAGTGTGTTAGTGGGTAATGAGGTATAACCATTGATGGTTAAGGTAAATAGTATTTTGACATCAACTCATTATTTTTAAAATATGATAATTGTACATGGTGTCAGAAACAAATATATATATATATATATATATATATATATATATATATATATATATATATATATATATATATATATATATATATATATATATATATATATATATATATATATATATATATATATATATATATATATGTTGGATTTCTGCACCTAGACCAATGTAATTTTATCTAGGTACAATGAGTCGAGTTAGCAGAACCAATTTGTGGTTGTTGTGTTGTTTGTAATAACCTTGTTTTTTTCTGGGGTCACTGGGTACTATGATGTAATACTGCACATCATTCCCATGCCTGTCTGAAAATGCATAGTGTTTATTACACATATATATATGTAAATGCAGATCTTGAGTTAATACCTGAACTGTTTGTCCAAAAGTGTTGTGTACATCAAGTAAATGTGGTGTCCAACAAGTGGTTGTTTATATGTTGTGAGCAACCAATATCCTTCTAGCACTATAGAAAATTTAAAGGTCATGAAGTGGGAAGGGAAACCTACACACAGATGCCATTGTTTCAAGGATTGAACTCTTTTCTCCTGGGATTTGTGGTAAATATCCCTGATCACCCTGCATTCTAACCAGTGACCAGAGAATCAATAAATCCCCCTAGACATTTTAACGAATTATTCTCAGGAATTAAAATCCACATCCCACACATACCACATGTGATGGTTCTAACATTTCACATACCACATGCGATGGTTCTAACATTTCACATACCACATGCGATGGTTCTAACATTTCACATACCACATGCGATGGTTCTAACACTTCACATACCACATGCGATGGTTCTAACACTTCACATACCTAATGTGATGGTTCTAACACTTCGCATACCACATGCGATGGTTCTAACATTTCACATACCACATGTGATGGTTCTAACATTTCACATACCACAAGCGATGGTTCTAACACTTCACATACCTAATGTGATGGTTCTAACACTTCACATACCTACAGCACATTCCAGCTCCAAGACTTATTTTTCCCCCCTCTCGTTACGCTGACAATGATATGAGCCCTGTCTTACCTGGGTTTGATTCCAGCTCTCGACGTTCGCTACGGGAAGGAACACCCGGCCACATATTTGCCCGTGTACTTAGACTGCAAAAGAGTTTGATTGTTCTACCACTTCGCACATCCGCAACATAATCCTTTTACCGGACCGGCTTTTGTTTTATTTTTATTTTTCTTTGTTTGTTTATTTGTATGAGAGATTAACAACGTTTAGAGATATTAGCAACGCATTAAAACTGAGAATGTTCAAGTGTTATGTATATTCAACACTACTATATGGCACAGAAGCCTGGAAAATGATTAAGCAATTATACAATCTAATAGGGGCCACGGATATGTGGATATACAGAAGAATATGTCGTATTTCATGGAAATAGAATCAATCAAATACGAAGGTTCTAGAAAGGCTGGGAACGAACGAACGATCGAACGAACGAACGAACAATCTTTATTTTCAAAGGGTAACAAATTGAGAACATTCCGCCTTTCCAATTACTCATCTTTCATTAATCAATTGTGAATGTTACATTCACATAGGAAAACAATTCTATCACTCTCTGTCATACATTATTTCATTCAGACATCATTCAAGGCTAACTGAGAACAGCAACAATATAAAAGATATGCATTATAAAGGCATGGAGAAAATGCAAAAATCAATACTACACGACTCAGTAATATTAAATAATGGTGTGGCACTTGTTATTAGCGATGTGGAATATACTGGCCTACCAAAAGGGGAATGGCTGTTATACAAGGGTTTTATTATTTTTATTATTTCTATTATTTTTATTATTATTATTATATTTATTATTATTATTTTCTTTTAAATTTTATTATTTTCTATTATTAATATCAAGTCTCCCCCGATGGTGTTTCCATCTTGTCGTGGTGGGGGAACTTGAGTTTCTCAATGATCTGAGAGCTATGCCGGCGGTAGCGTAGCTACTAGCAGCGCCTCCCAAGCCGGACAGGTCAAAGGGTAGAGAACAGACAAAGAGAAACACCCTGGTCCTCCAGGTTGGGGGTTAAATCGTGGGGTTAACATCCCCACCTTTGTAAAAACTATTTTGTTACGAAACAGATACATGAACCTCGAATTCGGACTGACTTATTTGGACAACGACCTAGGAACGTTAAAGGACTTTTGAGATTTGGAACGTGGAATGTACGGACACTATATCGAGCTGGAGCGGCTGAAGAACTAACCCGAGAGCTGGTTGAATATCAAATGGATATAACAGCAATTCAAGAAATAAGGTGGCCAGGAGCGGGTACTTTAGAGCAAAATGGAATTATTATAATATATGGAGGAAACACCCAAAATAAACATGAATTAGGAACAGGATTTGTCATAAAAAAAGAGTTATGGGGGAACGTTCTAAACTTTAAAGCTGTTAATGACAGGATTAGTAAATCACGAATGAAAGATAAATGGAAAAATATAACGATGATTAATGTACATGCACCTACTGAAGAGAAAGAAGATGATATTATAGAAGACTTTTATAATGATCTGGAAGATGTCATAGAAGAAACCCCCAAACAGGACATCCTGATTGTGCTGGGAGACGTCAAAGTAAAAATAGGTAGAGAGCAATCTCATAAAAAATGTTGGCGGTATGGAAAGCCTACATACAACTTCAAATGATAATGGATGGAGAGTCATCAACCTAGCAGAAGCCAAAGGACTGCAGATCAGCAGTACCAGACTGCAAAGAAAGGATATACATAAACACACTTGGAAATCATGTGACAAGAGAACCTATAATCAAATAGATCACATTTTAATTAACAACAAAAATGCATCAAACATACAACAAGTTAGAAGCTATAGAGGAGCTGAGTGCCACCGCGACCACTTCCTCGTTGAGGCAAAAATTAAAAATAAAACATAAGAGAGCTTTCTATGCTAAACTACAAAGGTTACACCCAACATATAACAGAGAAAAACTACAAGAAATTACAGTCAAAGAGAAATTTGCAGATGAAATAAAATGTAAACTTGAAATTCTACAAAACCCGTTGGAGGAAAGCGTTGAGCAAACTTTGTTGAACATCAAGAATACAATTCAAACTACCGCAGAAGAATCTCTCGGTGTGTTAACCACGCATAGAAAGAACAGATGGTTCAATCAAAAATGTGAAGAAGCAGTCATTAGGAAAAAGAATTCCAGACAGCTATGGCTAAATGACATCAACAACATCCAAAATGAAGAGCAATATAGAACTGAATGTAAAGAGACTACAAAAATAGTTCGGCAGCAGAAGCGAGAATATGTGAGCAATATAATCAAAGATATGGAAACCAATCACCAGAAAAACGAATCCAGAAAGTTTTTTTAAAGAACTGAAGTCAATGAAACGAGGGCACCAACACAACACATATGGTTTAAAAGACAAAAATGGGAATATGATAAATACCAATGAGGAAATGTGTAACACATGGAAAGAATACTTTGTTGAATTACTAAATTGTGAAGCTCCAAGTAACACTTTCCCACAGGAAGAGGTTCTAACGTGTGAACCACAAATTGAAGAACCTGCTTTTGAAGAAATCCTATATGTAATAACACGACTTAAAAACAATAAGGCAACTGGGGCTGATGGAATTGCTGCTGAATTTATAAAGGCAGGTGGCCATGCATTACATCTAAAGCTATACGAACTAATAATAAAAATCTGGAGGACAGAAGAATTACCCCATGACTGGAAAGAGTCATTATTGATACCTATCTTTAAGAAAGGAGACAAGTTCCAATGTGAAAATTATAGAGGGATATCACTACTGTCCACAAGCTATAAGATACTATCCGCGGTATTACTAAATAGACTAAAACCATATTCAGAAGACATATTAGGTGACTACCAGGCGGGTTTTAGACAAAACAGATCAACAATAGATCAGATATTTATCTTACGACAAATAGCCGAGAAAAATTGGGAATATAAAAGAGATCTCCATAACATTTTTGTGGATTTTAAAAAGGCTTATGATAGTGTCCATAGGAATAGTCTATGGAATGCTATGCAGGAATTTGGAATACCAAGGAAGTTAATCAACATGACCAGACTATGCATGGAAGATACTTATAATATAGTAACATATAAAGGCAGGAAATCAGACCCTTTCCAAATAACATCTGGCTTGAAACAGGGTGATGCACTATCGCCGCTCCTTTTCAATCTGGCTCTAGAGAAAGTTGTAAGGAAGGTAAAGGAGGAATGTGCTATTGGAGGAACATCCAGACTGCTTGGTTATGCAGATGATATAGATATTATAGGGGAAAATGAACAAAAGACATCGGAAATATTGACTCACTTAAAGGAAAAAGCTCAACAAATGGGGCTGGTTATCAACCAAGATAAGACAGAATATATGGTAATTTCAAGAGAAGGAACAGCTAAAAACTCTGGCCACATACAAATAGATAATATGACCATTAAAAGAACGGAAACATACAAATACCTGGGTACAATCTTCAACTGCTCCAACATAATAAGGGAAGAAATACAAGCTAGAATCAACTCTGGAAATAAGATATACTATGCACTACAACATCTGCTAAAATCAAATGCGCTATCTCGTAACACCAAGATCACAATATACAAAACACTGATCAGACCAATTGTGCTGTATGGCTCTGAAACCTGAAGTACAACTAAAGGAGACGAAGCCTTGTTACAAACCTTTGAGAACAAAGTTTTAAGACGCATCTTTGGGCCCATTAGGGATACACAAAGTGGAGAGTGGAAAAGAAGAAGCAACAAAGACATTTATGATCTATTTAAGTCTCCGCTAATCACTGGTATCATGAAGGCTAATAGACTGCAATGGCTGGGGCATATAGAAAGAATGGAAGATAATAGGGAAACAAAACTCGCTTACTCTCAGGACATAAATGACCGTAGACCCCGAGGTAGACCAAGAAGACGGTGGAGAGATAATAAACATACAGACCTACAAGCACTTGGAATCAGCGACTGGCAAGAGAAGGTCAACCAGAGAGACGAATGGAGACGGCTTGTATCTGCAGCAAAGAACTTCAATGGCTCCGAATGCTGAGGAAGAAGAAGAAGATTATTAATGGGGGAGGGAATCCGTACTGAGATAGTGTTCGAATAATTTTTCGATTATTATGTATAGGGATTGGTGATGTCTTTGATTTCTTGTGGAAGAAGAAATATAAAAGGAACAAGTGAAATATTTCAGCCACGTTAAAAGACATTACACTCTTATAACAACCCAATTGGAGGGTAAGGTTGAAGACAAGCGAGCAAGAGGTAGACAACGATGCATGTGAGAAGATAATATCAAGAGATGGACAAACATCAGTCTGATTGGGACGCAGAGGTGTTTCCAAGGCACCAGGGCCGCGTTATATACTGGCCAAGACCTATTGACGCGTCCTCGTCGAGCGTCCTGGGCAACAGGTCCCTTCGGGGACCTGGCTAAAGTCAGTAGGATCGCCGATTCCTCCGAAGTCGGAGAGTGTCTGCCTGTAAGGCGAGGAACCACCAGTCTGCACACCAGTAAGCCAGACATGGGACAACGGATACTCACGCAAACCTCAGGTCCTTGTATGACATCACACTGATGTTGGACAACAGGATGCCTTCATCCGACATACAGGACTTTGCGTTGGAGCTCAAGCCAACGAACACAAGCAAGCAAGCATCAGTCTGATTGTATGTAAAATCAAGGCGAGAGACAGTGTTAGAGATCCATTGCAGCCAACCTTCAGTGTAGTGACGGTACAATATTGATTTATTGACAAAAATTGAAGTATTAGACTAGGTTGAATGTAAGATGGGCTACGTGCCTATTTTATGATCCTTTGAAAATTAAGTTAGTTCGTTAGTTTGTTCGTTTGCTGTAACAGATGGTTTTGAGTAGGCATTATTGTCCGAAGAACTGGAACAACACATAAACTCACATAGTTGTCACATGTATTGGTAAATTATAAATACATAAATTCTCACCACTTGTCAACATGCGTATATTAAGCCTGACATTCTTATCGGAAAACAAGATTACGCGTGAGAGTTTAACTGCACACAAACATTTACCAAGGCGAACTCTTCTATGGTGCATAGTGGGCCACTTCTATAAAACCAGTGTTTATAACCATATATCTGGGTTTCTTATATTCTAATTGAAATCCAAAAACTTGATATATTCTTTGCGGTCGCTTGATTTGAACTCAAGCGTAGTCCATACTTACTATTTCTAGTAGCACTGGACCAATTTTGCGCATGGATTAGCTCTCCCTATTACCAGTGTCCCTCACCATCAGGCGAACCGACTGCGACCTCAGAGATACTTGTAATTTACGTCTCCAAGTCAAGGACGAGAAGTCAACATTTTAGTCCAACTGTACGGTGAAGGCGTTGAACCTCTTACCTCGTCATACATCCACCGGAAGTTTAAGAACGAGCATTATTATCCATTCGGCCATGCTGACCGCCCAACAACTTGATATCATAAATGTCATTATTTGATTTTCATCATCATCAGCTTCATTATCACTCAGTGGCTTTTCCTAAGCTATGCTTTGCTCCTGTAACAGTAATTTAAAAACTTTATCTCTGGCATATGCCAAGTGCCCAGCTTGTGTTGCTGCCCTGCATACACTATCATCAACTTATGTGGCACAAATCAATCCCTGAACTCATTAACCATATGATTAAAACATATAGTATGATTGAATTAATTTATTAACAGTTTAAACAGAGGTGTGTTTAGAAGTTTAGCTGTAGTTTCCCAGTTTTTAACGTATTTTCTTCTTCTTTTTCTTTCATCCGGAGTTTTTTTTCGGACGTGATTGCGTTGTGCCTGTTTACAGCAGAGCTGCGTTCTTGCGCCGTTAGGCCGACACATCCGACTTCTGCGGGCATTTGTTGACCGGGTTAACCTTCCCGGGGTAACGTATATTTATTGTGATATATAAAGAATATTTATGTAAAATTAAGTACATGACTCTTTTGTGATGTCTTTAGACGTATTGGGTATGTGGTGAGAATAGCGAAAAAATAAGAGGACCCATCTATGGATATGTGAATTGTGAGAACCATCACATGTTGCAGGCCTGTTCGCATGGAGGAAATGGCTAGTCTTTCCCTCCGTTGGCTGGGTCGGTACTCCTTGGTGGAGTACTGGTGCATGATAAGGCACAAGTGGTCGAGGCTCTTTGGAATTGTGTGTATGGTGCATAAGGCAGTGACATAAATAAACACACATAGTATTGTTTGGCGCTCACAGAAGGAGAAGAAGGAAGTAGAGACTAGAGGACGCCACTAGACAACATAAAATTTGAAAGCTATAGTGACATGGAGGAATACCATCAGCAGAGTTGATCCAGAACACCAACGAAGGAGATCTATGGAAAGCCATAATCGCTGGCAGGGCACTTAATGATGATGATAATGATGATAGTTACCGACCGGAATTCGAACCTGTCACCTCCAAATGGCGACAGCGCCTTGCTGCAGAAGCAAGTGTACTCCAAAAAGAGTGTCTTCATTAGTCATGTCTATCATACACATGAACCTACAACTATGGAATACGGACAGAATTCGTATCAAACCATTGAGATAGCACCATAGGTCTCATAATTTATATTTAACCAACATATGTCAAATAACAAACACACAAACACATCGGACCGTAATGCTGTGTCGAGTATTAACAAAGATTTAAAGAAGAGAAATGATTGGTCGGATCTAATGCTTACATGTAAACACAGGAAATCAATTGGGGAACCCGTTGAGGCCACCTATTTCCTGTATGGTTCATAATAACGGGTAGATCATAACGGATAGGAGAGAATAGTGTTTGCAGGGAGTGACTAGAGGATCACGCCGACACTCAAATCTCCAAGAAAAGGCCAGCCTGGCGCATAATCACACTGTTACTGGTACCACTAGTATAGGGACTCTTCTCTGGCTGTTGCAGATGAGGAGGGAGCACGTATGGGAATGTCCCTAGCGATGTGATGTCGGTTCTTGACTCAACTCTCTTCGTTAACAAACGACAAAAGCTGGTATCGAATCTTTTTTATGCCATTTCCAATATAACGTTTTAACCGTTAAAGATATTAAAACATCACGTGACCATTAGGAAAACGTGGTAGCCATTTCGCTACAAGTTCACGAATGCATATGTGTATGGCTTATTCTTGCACTCTTTGTCCAGCTTCGTGAATTATGATGTTATCAGTATGTTTTCGGGAGGAGCGATAGCATAGTGACTAGACGCTCGACTAGCCAAGGATTGAAGTCTGTAAGCAACAGTACGTTGACTTTCCGATTTTTTGGGGGGTATTTATTACAACACCACAGAACTTTGGCATTCTGTCTTTCTGTGGTCATAACATCGCTACAGAACTTTGCCATTCTGGCTTTTTTGTGGTCATAACATCGCTACGAACTTCGGCATTCCGGCATTTTGTGATCATGACATGACTACTGACTTCTTTGAATTTCAGACTTTCTGTGTTCATGACATAATCATATAACTGGCATTCTGAATGTTTGTGTTGACGACATGGCCACCGAGCTATGACTCGCAGAATTTCAGTGTTCGTGACATGACCACAGACATCTTTGGAAATCTGACTTTCTGTGTTCATGACATGACTTCATAATTTTGGCATTCTGGCTTTCTGTATTCATGACAAGGCCACATACTTCTTTGAAAGTCTGACTTTCTGTGTTCATGACATGGCCACATTCTTCTTTGACATTGTGGCTTTATGTGATCATGACAAGATAATGAATTCCTGGTTGTATAGACTCCATATACTAGCCTCCTGTCACAACAGTTGGTTAAACAGACCCCAAATACTGGCTTTTTGTCACAATTACTTGGTGCTATAGACCCTAAATACTGGCTTCCTGTCATGAACATTTGGTTAAATAGAGTTCACATGCCGGCTTCCCATCAAGAAAAGTTCATTAAATAGATTTCAAATACTGGACTTCCTGTCACTAACAGTTGGTAATCTGATTTCCAGATACAGACCTCACATCCCTTAAGAATTATGTTTCAAATATGTTTTTAATTGCGTTTCCATAAAATAGCTGTTTGATGATAACAGAAAGGGACATTTGTTATCTGCCATGTGTCATGGTACATTTTTACATTGAGTGGTATGTTCTCAAATAACACAACCCACATGCAAAGGGTGAGTAAGAGCTCGCACACCACGGCGTGCGTAGAACGTACTCAACAGATGTGGTGTGTGAGGCAATGACACAATTTCATCACATTAAGTAAAGATTTCAACGTGTGCTGGCGCTTGAAGTTTGCGCGTGCTCACTTAACGACAAGGAACACAGAGCCAGGGATTTGAGACAAGGATGAAAGAAAAGGAAACGGGAAATGGTAGACGTACGGAACCTTTGTGTGACATTTGGGGAGCGTGTGTTGTTGAGGCGTAGCTTTCGTCCCTGAGATATGGGGGTACCAGGCACGCGCGTAAGTATGAAATAAGGAAATATATTACTCGTGGATTCAGTCTTTATCTTCTGAATGATAAATTGAAGATGGTGTAGAGAGCAGGTATGCACAAGTAAAAGCGTGTTTGTTACATGTGCATGGAAATATCAAGAGATGGACTGGGACATTACTTTTATAAGCCCTTTACACGCCTCAAGAGATTGCTTGGATAAATTAGACGTAGACAGTCAAGATTATGTGGACATCTTATGAGGAGAAATGGTCTTGAAAATTTGGTGACAACTGGCACGCTTGATGGAAAGAGAGCACGAAGAAGACAATGGGATAAATACCTTTATAGTTTAGCAGCATGGCATGGTCAGGACAAGAACACAGACCTGATTCGAGACTCTGGTGACCGCGTGAAATGGCGAACCATGACCGCCCACCCCTGTCGGAATGACACTTGATGATGATGATTATACGTCTTAAGGCGCACTGGCCAGATGGAGCAGGAACCATGTAGACCAAGCGGCGGTTGGTGGATGTTGTGGTCAGTATCACATCAGCCGCCTTTATTTCGCAAGACTCTTCTAGGTACTAATTTTAAACTGTATCGACCACGGAGAATAGGTTCATGGGTACCCCCAACATTATTTCACCTTTGGCTAGAAACGTTAAAAAAAAAGTTGTGTATCCTTTTCAGAACGTTGCATTCACCCCCAGCCCCTATTGGCTGTTTGTGATTTTCTGTACAATTGTACTTTCAGTAGTTTGCCAGTGCTTTCCGAACGAGGAGTCTAAGTTAAAGTCCAACTGACCTGTGTGTGGGCAAGACCCATCACCTCGCCGTCAGAAGATAGGAAGTGTTCAACCTCTCGGCCAAATAGACTTTTAAAATTAGTTGCATATCTTTTACAGGACGTAGGGGTCAACCCTAGCATGTTTTGGCTGTTCGTGATTTCTGGGCAAGTTTACATTAAGTAATTTACAAGTTCTTTCTGAACAACCGGCACCAATTTCATTAAAAAAAACAACCCACCAAAGCAAGGTGGTCTTCTGCCAAATCGCCCACTGCTTTGTTTCGAACACGGAATGAGAGATTACGAACTGCGCCGGTAACCTCTTCGCCACGGAGACGGCTCAAATCGACTCCTAGTCCTAACATCATTCCGCCCCTGATTCCATGGGTAGTCCTGTTTTCCTTTCTCTTGTTTCTTTCTTCTCCTATTCGGCCTTGAGCTGTCTGCTAGTTCTTAACAAGGTCGGAAGGCCGCCACAGCAGGCTGGATTCAGGCGGTGGGAGTTAGAACATAAGTACAGACACATCACAGATAAGGACTGAGATGGCTTGAAGTCTTTGTTTATACGATTTGTTGATGGTCGGGTCTCGGCAACAGGGTGGAAACTTCCGACGCTAATCTCATTGTTTTATTGTCCTTGTTCTGCTGCAGGTCGGGATTGCAGATAGGAGATGGGCGGCTGATTAATGCGAGGATGGAAGAAAAGGAATGAGGCAAATAAAGTAGCGATGATATTATCTATGAAATCTGAAGGAAAGAAGAAAGAATATGTTAGTGTGTTCAGAATATGGGAGAGTGGAAGAGGTTACGGACGCAATTCGTGATTTTGCATACTTCTAAGGGGTATTTGACATCGGACCGCCTTGTGTTGGTTTTTATGTAAAGGAATGAGTACCGGTCATTCAGAAAGCAATGTCAAACTACTGAACGTAAACTAGCCTTTAAAAAAATCATAAACCAGAAATCATAAAGAGCCATAAAATACTTGGGATTGACTGCCGCGTTCTGTAAAGGATATGCAGCTAGATATTAGACAAGGAAGGAAGCGATAATTTAGCAGATTGGAGAATGAGGTTAGAAATATTAGAATTTGCTTAAAGGAGACGGACAGGGGTCATTTGATACATTTAAAGACACAGTATACACACACACACACACGCACGCACGCAAACACGCACACACGCACGCACACGCACGCACGCACGCACACGCACACATATATATATATATATATATATATATATATATATCTTATATATAAAAAAGGATGTGTGTGGGTGGGTGGGTGTGTATGTCCTTTATGCGTTCGCGAACGGTCCATCCGATTGAGATGAAATTTTCTACACGTCTTCCTTTCATTCCAGCGCAGCCAACTGTGATATTCTTTTAGTGTGAAATCGGCTGCTTACTTAATATTATTTAATTTTTCATTTTACATTGTAATTTATATACAGCGAGGGGACTTAACTCTAGAAAAGTTATTTCAAGGGGCATAACTTTTAATAACATTGCTGTATAATTTATTGTCATATTGTTGCATCGTTTTCAAAGATTTATAAACTCTTTGTCTGTAGTTATGTACCGGCGTATGAGTGATAATAAATAATGATACAATCTTTAAGGCATTTTCAAAGTTTTCATAAAAATAATGCATAATGCATAACATTGTAACTCATCTTTTTATGCTTACGAAGTTATCTACAGTCATGCAGGTGATTAGAAACGGTTTTCATTAGAAATAATGGATGGTGTGTGGAAGGACATTCTTTTAAGTTACTTTATTTTGTTGTATGAATTTAATGAGACGCTACCCGCCAGGAGCTGGGCGAAGCCACGCCGGGTCAGATAGACAGACAGACCCACATTTTCGCTGCAGTTATCTACAGGCATATGCGTTATAATCCTCCTCCTCTCGCCGCCTCCTCCTCCTACCCTCTTCATCTTCCCCTCCCCCCTCTCCATCCTCCTCCTCTTTCTTTCTCCTCCTCCTCCCTCCTCCCTCCTCCTCCTCCTACCTCCTAGCCCTCCTCCCTCCTCCTAATCACTCATCTTCCTTCCTCCTCCTCTCTCCTCCTACTCCCTCCATCTCCCTCCTCCTCCTCCTACGTCCCCCCTCATCCCTCCTCCTCCCTTTTTCTCCCTCCTCCTCCCCTTACTCCTCCCTCCTCCTCCCTCCTCCTCCCTCTCCTCATCCATCCTCCTCCCTTCTCCTCATCCCTCCTAATCCTCTCTCCTCCTCCCTCCTCCTCCTCCCTCTACCTCCTCCCTCCACATCCCTCCTCCTCCCTCTTCCTCCCTCCTCATCCTCCCTCCTCCTCTTCCCTCTACCTCCTCCCTCCTCCTCCGCCTCCTCCTCCTCCATCTCCCTCCTTCTCCCTCTCCTCCTCCCTCCTCCTCCTCCTGCGTTCTTCTCCTCCCTCATCCTCCCTCCTCCTTCCTCCTCCCTCTTCCTCCTCCCTCTTCCTCCTCCTCCCTACTCCTCCTCCCCTCCTCCCTCCTCCTCCTTCTTCCTCCCTCCTCCTCCCTCTTCCTCCTCCTCCCTCCTCCCCTTCCTCCTTGCTCTCCTCCTCCTCCTAATCACTCCTCCTCCCTTCTTCTCCTCTCTTCTTCCTCCTCCTCCCTCCTCCATCCTTCCCCCTCATCCTCCCTCCTCCTCCTCCCTCCTCCTTCTCCCTCCTCCTCCCTTCTCCCCCTCCTCCTCCTCCCTCCTCCTCCCTTATCCCCTCCTCCTCCTCCCTCCTCCTCTTCTCTCCTCCTCCTCTCTCCTCCTCCCTCTACCTCCTTCCTCCTCCTCCCTCCTCCTCTTCTCTCCTCCTCCTAATCCCTCCTCCTTCCTCCCTACTCCTACTCCTCCCTCCTTTTCCCTCCTCCTCCTCTCTCCGCCTATCTCTTCCTCCCTCCTCCTCCTCCTCCCTCCTCCACCTCCCTCTTCCTCCTCCCAGCTTCTACTCCTCCTTTTTCTTCTTCTGCTGCTGCTGCTGCCGCCGCTCCATTTACCCAAGTTAATTGTTGGGGAAGATGTAAAGATCTTTCAAGTGCTCTTTCTAATGCTTTTTGTAAGTTGGTCTTCGTTTATCTAAGGTTGTTCTAACTGCAACCAATAAATGATTACACAGACAGACAGACAGACAGACAGACAGAGAGGGAGGGAGGGACAGACAGACAGACAGACAGACAGACAGACGGACAGTCGGGAACGGGAACTTATATGACTACTTATATGAATTAAATGAGATGCTCCCCATCAGGGGCTGGGCGAAGCCGGGCCGGATCAGACAGACAGACAGACAGACAGACAGACAGATAGATCGTCGGGAACGGGAACGGGAGCTTATATGACTACTTATATGAATTAAATGAGATGCCCCACACCAGGAGCTGGGTGATGCCGGGCCGGATCAGACAGACAGACAGACAGATAGATAGTCGGTAACGTAAACGAGAACTTATATGACTACTTATATGAATTAAATGAGATGCCCCACACCAGGAGCTGGGTGATGCCGGGCCGGATCAGACAGACAGACAGACAGACAGATAGTCGTTAACGTAAACGAGAACTTATATGACTACTTATATGAATTAAATGAGATGCTCCCCACCAGGGTCTGGGCGAAGCCGGGCCGGGTCAGCTAGTGTGTGTGTGTGTGTATATATATATATATATATATATATATATATATATATATATATATATTCCCCCCCCCCCCTCGTTTCCATCCTGTTTCAGGATAATGCGGTCAATATCAGCATCTTTGAGCTGTATGTTGATTCCTAGGCTAGATTACGACACGACTTTCTGAGCGACCTGCTCCATACTCTCATAAGTCACTGGCGCGACTATATATATATATATATATATATATATATATATATATATATATATATATATATATATATATATATATATATATATATATATATATATATATAGTCAACCCCTGGAAAGATCGAAGAGAATAGAGGCAGACGCAGACCAAGATAAATGATATTGGATGGATAGAGACGATGGCATGAAGGATTATCATCAGCAGAGTTGACCCAGAACACCAAAGACCGAGATCTGTGTAGAGATATGAACGCCCTCCCAGCTGGCAGGGCACTTGCCCTCCCAGCTGGCAGGGCACTTGATGACTATACTATACTATACTATACTATACTATACTATACTATACTATACTATACTATACTATACTATACTGTGCCGTGCCGTGCCATGCCGTGTCGTGCCGTACCGTACTGTATTGTATTGTATTGGGGATAGGGGGGGGGGAGGGCGGGTACGGGGTGTCAGGCATTGGTAGTATCTTTGGTAAGTATAACTGTCACGCTCTTTTCAGGGCACATTCCTCACTGGTCCAAGCCTGACATCCAGCTCACGCCTGCCGCTCCTAGTAACTGTCAGCATGCGACAGCGGCCACCCTCGGGCAACAGCTGTGACGGGCTGGCTAAACTAGGCGTGAGTAGCCGATTTGGTATCAAGCCAATTGGTGAACTAGGGATGCCTACCCAGCATGTGAAGACAGGACTCGGCAGACTGTGCGGACGAAATCATTGTTCATTCAACGGAGTTTACCTGCAAAGCATTGTGGAACGTAATGCCAGGCAAGGCATAGAGCGCCCTGGTCATCCACTGCACCTGTATTCGTCTCCAGTCGTCTTGACTTGTCTTGTCACTGGACTCAGATGAACTCGGGCGAGAGACTGAGGTCGACGAATAGCGTAACTCTACCTCATTTTAATCCAGTTCATCGCGCAAGTAATTCTTTATCCAACTTCATATATCATCTTCAAGCCCTGTGGCGATGAACGAGCGGTAAAGCGGCAGGCGTGGGTATGCTGGTATCCGTAGTCGCAGACCTGCACACAGGCGGCTCAGGCCATATGGTCGTCTTTTGCTGACCGGAGCAGCAGTGGGATTCGGCAGCCACCTGAGCGACTGAGCAGCCCTCTATATTAAAGCACTGCTCACCTCCATAGCATGGGGAAGGGGCTAGAAAAGATGCCCTAAGCATTGTCTGCTCCATCATTACCTAACCAGCTAGCCGCGGTTGATTGGCACCCTATACTGCGGCTGACATACAAAGTAAAAAATCAGGTAAAGCTAAAAGAGCAAACCATATTCCCTTGACAATTAGAACTTGGAATGTACACATCCTACTTGACAGAGACGACGTCGGCCCAGAGAGACGAACAGCACTGGTTGGGAGAGAGCTGGGCAGGTACAACATCGACATTGCAGCCTTGAGCGAGACACGACTTGCAGAAGAAGGTCAAATCTGTGAAGTAGATGCCGGCTACACATTCTTCTGGTGTGGAAGGAAAAGCGAGGAAAGAAGCCAATCCGGTGTGGGATTTGCCATTAAGTCTGGTTGGCAAACTAGCTGAATTTCCGAAGGCTATAAATGACAGGTTTATGACCATTAAGTTACCCCTGCTGAAAGGAAAGAAGCATGCAACTATCGTGAATGTCTACGCACGAACCATAACCAATGAAAATGACGTCAAAATAAAGTTCTATGAGGACCTGCACAAAGTATTAGCATATGTTCGCAAAGGAAACAAACTTATACTCATTGGGGACTTCAATGCCAGAGTGGCAAGGACACCGCCTCTTGGAGTGGCAATATGGAAAGTACGGAGTCGGAAATTGTAACAGCAATGGACTCCTTCTCTTTCAGACCTGTGCCGAACACGATCTCCTGATGACCAACTCAATTTTCCGTATTACCACGAGCAATAGGACATGGTGGATGCACCCTAACTCGAAACACTGGCACCTCATTGACTATGTCATCGTCAGGAGGAGTGACAGACAAGACGTTCGGGTGACAAATCCATGTGTGGTGCTGAATGTTGGACAGACCATCGTCTCATTATCTTGAAAATAAACATACACATCAAACCATCACGGCGTCCTCAAGGGGTAAAACTGCAAAAAAATGAAATAAAAAAAAAAGACGAAATGGCACCATCCTAAACAACAAAAACATTCAGCTGTCGTTTGAAAATATGCTGGAAAACCGCCTCAAGCCCAATGCCGCAGCTAAACAGTATAGTTAGTTAGTTAGTCGACAGATCATCCTCATTGCAATTCGAACCATTCAGTCCATAAGTGCTCGGATCCCCTACTCAGCAAATCCTGCAGGGTGTAGCGGCTAACGACACCAGTTCTGTGTTGGTTTATCAATCTTCTTTGGCTTCCTGCGTAGTGCTCTTGTTTGGCCACCCCTCTTTTAATTTGCTGTTCTCGCAGTCTGGCCACGGTCGTAGATTCACAGTCATCACTTGGTTCTCGCAAAAGTCTTACTTCTCCTAGAGCATTCAGAATGTCAGCCTGGTCCTTGGCGCGTCCGCTCTCAACAGTAGCCTTACCTGCGAGCTTGTCAGCACATCTTGCCCTCTACTGTCATACTGGAAAGTCTTGACCATTAACTTGTGCTGCTTGTTTCTGTCTTTCTCCACCAATATGCTGCAAGGGTGGTGGTCGCTGCTGTGGTGCCCTAGGACACCCCATCTACACACTGTAGTGAGTGAAGGAGAAACCAGCGCCAGGTCAATAACACTGTCCTCATCACCTGAACGGCTTGCTGTCCTGATGAAACAGCCACTGTTGATACACACCAGGTCAATGGTTTCAAGTGCAGTCTCGAGCACCTCCCCCTGTGTGTTGGAGGAAGTGTTTCCCATGATCTGCCTTTAACGTTGAAATTGCCACAGAAAATAATATTTCTCTCATGACCTAATATGCCACTTAAGCACTGCCACTTCTGGGAATCCATACTCGCGTTGCGGGCATAAACATTAACCAACACGAATGGGAGACCGGATTGAATTCTTACTGCCTGTATTTGTATGTCGTCACTGTCCTAACTGGACATGTCTAGCTCTGACGCCACCATACTGTCGCGGATGTTGTAGAAACATTTGAAGCCAGCAATTCGGAGTAGCTGATGACCCAGTCTCATCTCCTGGAGCGCTACAATGTCATTCTTGTAAACCAGGTTTTCTAGAATAGGGCCCCGTTGTTTATCGCTGGCGCAGTTCCAATATAGAATATGGATATTCCTGAGGCCCAGACGGTCTCACTTTAGTCTAAAACGCCTTAAACCACAACGCTTACCTTGCCGCTTGCGGCCTGTCCGGCGCCCACGTCGCCTTGTTAAAACAGGATGCGGAAACAGAATGGAGAGGCCTAAAGAAGATAATTTACAACATTGCTATGGAAATCCTGGGTCCAGCCCCCCCCCGAAAGCATGAAGACTGGTTTGATGAAATTTCCGAAGATATCAACCAATTGCTGGAAGAGAAATATCTACGCCTCAAGGCATATTTGAATGACCCGAAGCAAACATAAAAAAGATGCCTTCGATAACATTCGGAGAGTAATGCAGCAGATCTACGGTCCTACATCACGAGGCATAGTTCCCATCCTCAGTGCAGATGGGGGAACATTGGTCACCGATATGAAAGAAATCCTTCAACGCTGGCAGAGCATTTCAGCAAAATCTTAAATGCAACTTCCGTCTTCGATGATGAAACCATCAATTGCCTTCCTCAAGTTCCAACTAATGATACACTTGATGACCTGCCAACCATAGTGGACGTAAACAAAGCCATCTAACAACTTTCCAACGGTAAGGCACCTGGTCCTGACTCTAACCCAGCAGAGATATACAAGGCAGGTGTGCCGGTCCTATTAGAGCAGCTTCACCAAGTCTTTACAAACATATGGTTGAACGAGACCATGCCACTAAATTTTAAATACGCGTCAATAGTCCACCTTTACAAACGTAAAGGAAACCGCCAATCCCGTGACAACCAACGAGGTATCTCCTTGCTCTCAATTGCAGGGAAGATACTCGCCAGAATTCTTCTGAATCGCCTCACGGTCTTCTTCCAGAGAGTCAATGTGGCTTCAGAAAAGAACAAGGAACTGTTGACATGATTTTCGCTGCAAGGCAGCTGCAAGAGAATGTTAGGAACATAACTCCAAAGCTCCACTTTCATTGACGTTACCAAGGCTTTTGATACAGTCAGCAGAGAAGGACTGTGGCAGATTATGGCGAAATATGGCTGTCCACGAAAGTTTGACCAAACAGTGCGGCTATTTCATGATGGTATGCAGGCAAGCGTACAGGAAAATTGTGAAGTGTCTGAGTCCTTTTCTGTCACCAATGGATTGAAGCAAGGATGTGTCCTGGCACCAACAATGTTCAGCCTCCTGTTTTCAGCTATGCTGACGAATGCCTTCGAGACCATCGACATTGGAATAGACATCAACTACCGCATAGATGTAAAGTTGTTCAATCTCAGACGGCTGAAAGCTAAAACCAAAATTAACAGCGACCCCGTCAGAGAGCTGCTGTTTGCTGATGCTTGCGCTCTATATGCCAACTCAGAGGCAGACATGCAACACAATGTTTCAGCTTTCTTATATGCCTGTGCCAACTTTGGGCTCAATATCAACTTGGAGAAGACTGTAGTAATGTACCAGCCAGCTCCAGGGAATAATCTCACAGTTCCGAATATCAAGGTGAATGGTTATAGACTAAGGGATGTGAACAAATTCACCTATCATGACAGCACTGTGTCACAAGCTGCCACGAAGTCATCATCATCATCATCATCTTCCACATGACAAAGTGAATGCAAGAATCTCCAAGGCTAGCGCGGCCTATGGCAGACTGTACAAGAATGTATGGGACAGAAATGGATTAAGCCTGCAAGCAAAGCTGAAAGTCTATAAAGCAGTTGTATTATCCACACTGCTATAAGCTTGTGAAACCTGGACTGTTTATCAGAAACACGCTAGGAAATTAAACCATTTCCACACATTCTGCCTTAGGAAGCTTTTGAAGATTAAATGGCAAGACAAGATCCCAGACACTGAAGTTCTAGAAAGAGCGTCCATGCCCAGTATCCACACTCTACTAATGAAGAATCAGATTCGCTGGGTTGGTCACTTAACTCGCATGCCAGATCACAGGCTCCCTAAACGAATTTTTTTTACGGCTAGCGGCATTGTGGTAAAAGCTCCCAAGGCGGCAAAAGGAAACGCTTTAAAGATACTCTGACAATCTCACTGAAAGCTTTTGGAATTCATCTCGACACCTAGGAGACTGCTGCCAAAGACCGAAATTCGTGGCGTACATCATTGCGCAAGGGTGAAGCAACCAGGACTGCAAGAGCTGTGAAGAAAAGGCTGGACAGAAACACCACTGCATGAGATCCTCCTCCTGGAACGTCAAGCATTCTTTGCCCACAATGTCAAAGAACATTTCGAGCCAAAATAGGCCTTATCAGCCATCTTAGAACTCACGTCTCCATACTTTCAACACCACTGGATGAAATGAATGGTCAATCATTATTCTTTATGGAAAAACAACATAATTATATTATATTATATTATATTATATTATATTATATTATATTATATTATATTATATTATATTATATTATATTATATTATATTATATTGTATTGTATTGTATTATATTATATTACATTACATTACATTGTATTGTATTGTATTATGTTATATTATATTATATTACATTACATTACATTACATTATATCACATTGTATTGTATTGTATTGTATTGTCTCACGTTGTTCTTTATAATAACTGAGTGAGATGATCGTTGCCTAGGTTACCCTGCTCCTTGTATGTCACTACTGAGTGTAAGTTGAGCTAGTCATCTGTCTCATAATACAACTCACCCCCGCAGTACACATCCACCAGTCATTAAACAAGATTGAGTTGGCGCACATAATCCTTTAATGCAGAAAGAACACGGACAAACGGAACATAATACTATATCCAGAAAACTATATAATCCATAGAATATATATCTCCTCCTCACAACTTAACCAGCACACATCACTGCCTTCTCTCGGCCTTATTAATCTCAACTTCACAAGACAGTTATCCAGCTACTATCCACGGCTGGACCTCACACAATACAACCCACACACTGGGTCTAGCCTCCACTAACTATCCAACCCACTTTGGGTTCAGGCCTCCATTAACTATCCAACCCACTTTGGGTTCAGGCCTCCATTAACTATCCAACCCCCACTGGGTTTTAGGCCTGCATTCAAAACTCCGAGAACAACACAACACAGGACGGAGCTCTCTTTCTAACTCCGCTCCTATCCTTCGACTACCGATCAGCTCGGAGTCCAAACATCAACTGTCCCCTGAAGTCCCCTGGCTTCACATAAAATTACACTGTCTCTCCCCCATCCACCCAGGGGGTCTCCATCTATCCTCACCATTATTTCTCAGGGCTGGTTGTCTTTCTCATAGCCCCGCTACAGGTTACTCACCTCAATGTCAATGACCCAGGCATATTTCATATTGTATTGTATTGTATTGCATTACAATGTATTGTATTGTTGCAAAAAGAAAAACGTTGTCACTAGCAGGATACAAAAAGTTAGTTACATATCCTGTACAGGGTGTAGCAGTCAACCCCAGTATTATTTGGCTGTTCGTGATTCCTGGGCAAGTTTACGTTCAGCAGTTTGCCATTGCTTTCAGAACGAACGGCACCCATACCATTTTATTTTAAAAAAATACAACGTAAAGCTGTCTGCTGCCAAACCGCCCACTGCTGTGTTTCGAAAGCATTAGGCTGGATTACGAACTTTGTTTGTAACACCTTCTCAGCGGAGCCGGCATATAGCAGGATTTGGTAGTACAAAATGCTATTTCTTTACTTAACTTATATGCGTGCGGAACAGCACCTGTGAATGTAGTTCTTATGCTGCGTCTGAAGGCTTCAAAAGGTCTCCAGTCATGATCTTTCTAGATATTAGTTACGTTTCGATGAATTTTCTATCGCCTTCTTTAGACTTTCGTATACACGACATAGTATTTTTTTTTTATTGTTGCGTATCCCTTACGGGACGTTGCAGTCAAAACCAGCATTTTTCAGCTGCTGTTGATGTACTAGACAAGTGTTACGTTCAGTAGTTTGCCATTGCTTTCTGAACAGGCTCCCATACCAGCACTTTATAACACAACGCGACACGGTCTGCTGCACAAAATATTGCCGTTCCAAGTTTTGTGTTTACCTTTTATGTTGCATGAACTCCACAGAGAGTCCATTCATCCATAATGTGCCATGCCGGAAAGCGTGGGCGGTCATGTTTTACCATCTCACTCGATCACCAAAGTCGTGGATCAGCTCACTGTTCCTTCTCCACCATGCCATGTGGCCAAGCCATCCAGGTATTGAACTTCTCGATTGTCCCTTGGTCTCTTCCCTTCGATCGTGCCAGTTGTCACAAATTCTCCGAATTAATTTCTTCTCATAACATGCCCAAAAATATTTTGACTGTCTACGTCTAATGTCTCTAATCAGTTTACGATCTTCATTTGTTTCTTGAAGGACTTGTTATTGGTTTTTCTGTCTGTCCATGGTATTCTTTGCATTTTCCTCAGAAACCACATTTCCACAGCCATCAGATTGTTTTTTCAGCTTGTCTGCTCATTGTCTACGCTTCACATCCATACAAAAGAATACAGTTCTATGTAGCACTTCAACACTCTTTTTCTCGTTTCAATTGATATCATTTTATTGGTCAGTATGTTTTCATCTTGCAAAAGGCTACCTTCGCAATGGCAATTCTTGTTCTAATTTCTTCAAGGCATCTCCCATCAGATGTTATGACTTTTCCGAGATAACTGTACCGATTCACTTGTTTAAGAATATGCCCCTTTACTTGTATATTACATTGTGGCATTTCCTTTTTCCTAGTGATGACTATAATCTGTGTCTTCTTACAATTCAATTCTTACCCTATCTGTTCACTGTGTGCAACAACCGCATCTATAAAATGTTGCAGGTCCTACTCAATGTCTGCAATCAGGACTGTATCATCTGCATATCTAATGTTATTGATGCATCGTCCCCCAATGTTGATTCCTTCCATATCTTCTAGTGTCTGAAAATATTTTCACTGTCCAGGGAAAAAAGATCTGGAGACATTACACATCCCTGTCTCACACCTCTCTTAATAGGCTGATATTGACCCACTTCATTATCAATTCTAATGGCAGCTTGTTGTTTCCAGTATATGTTTTTTTTTTACAAGTCTGAGGTATTTTCCCCATCAATTTGTAGATCTTCATGCATCCTTATCATGTCGACATGTCTCACTTTATCGAAAGCCTTTGTGTAGTCAATAAAGCAAAGGTGTAGATCTTTGTTTACTTCCATAGAACGTTCAATTAATGTTCTCAGTAATTACACAGTATTTACTGTACCCTTGCCTTCTCCAAACCCACATAGCTCTTCTCCTATTTCAGGTTGTATTTTCTTCCTAACTCTTTGTATGATAATTCTTAGCAAAATCTTCGTGATGTGACTCATTATACTAATTGTTCGATGTTGATCTACATTCCAAGGCTCTGATTATTTGGAATTGCAATAAATACAGAGTTACATAATTCATGAGGTATATTTCCAGTATCATATATTATATTTAGCAGTCAGGTAATTTTATCTATTCCATAATCATCTAAAGCATTAATCATTTCTGTTATGATGCTGTCTGAACCGGGGGTCTTGCCATATTTCATATGGTTAAGATCATTCCGAACCTCCATCTTCAAAATTGATGGTTCTTCATTATAATTTTAAATATCATACTGTTCTTCTCTGTTATCATCACAAAGGTTTTCCACATAATAAGAAACCACACATGTAAAATCTGATCTTTTTCTATTATGATTTTTCCATCTTTAGGCAGCCAGCTGATGTACGTATTCTTTGATTAGTAAGCTCCTGAATTCTTTTGTGCATTTATATGTTTACTGTTGTGATGTTTTTCAATTTCTATGCAATTTTTCTCGAGCCATGCTTCTTTTGCCTCCTTAATAATATTATGACTTTTCTGTGAATTTCTTTATATTTGGCAGGATTATGTTTGTTCTGTCTTCTTGTTTCCATTAGTTGTAAATGTTTACACTCATCCTTGTCTTACGACCCACTTTCTTCAATTTTGGAACAGTTTTTTCTGCAGCACAACTGATTGAATTCTTCAGCATTTCCCATTGATCATCCACATCTTGAAATAGGATCTCTAGATCGGACAGTATATAAAATGTGTTCTTTACTTCTATATTAAAATTAACTTGTATTTCTTTGTCAGTTTTCAATTTCCACAAATCATATTTAGGGTTTCCTGTTGTATACTTGACTTTCTTTAACTTTACCTTCAATGTGCCTGTGATTAATCTGTTATAACTGTAACAGTCTGCATTGGTAACTGTTTTTACGACTGTTAACGCATTTTGAAACCTTCTGCTAATCATGATGTAATCTATCTGGCTTTATATCTGTCGATCAGTCCGTCGATATTCCCCTTCGGCTGTCTGTCTGTCTGTCTCTTTTTGTTTATCTGTATTTTGTATAGGGGGGTACGGGGTGTCAGGCATTGGTAGCACCTTTGGTAAGGATGACTCTCATGTCCTTTTCAGGACCCATCCCCCACTGGTCCAAGCCTGACACCCAGCTCGTGCCTGTGGCTCCTAGTAGTTGTCAACATGCGACAGCGGCCACCCCACGGGCAACAGCTGTGAGAGGCTGGCTAAACCAGACATGGGTATCCGATTTGGTGTCAAACCAAGAGGTAAACTAGGGTATACCTACCCAGCATGTGAAGACAGTATTCAGCAAACTGCGCGGAAGAAATCATTCCTGATTCAACGGGCAAGACGGCGTTTACCTGCAAAGCGTTGTGAAACGTAATGATCACGGCAAGGCACGTAGAGCGCCCTGGTCATCCACTGCACCTGTATTCGTCTCCAGTCGTCTCGACTTGTCTTGTCACTGGACTCAGATGGACTCAGGCGAGAGAGTGATGTCGACGAATTGCGCAACTCTTCCTCACTTTAATCCAAGTCATCGCGAAAGTCATTCTTCATCCTTTTGTTTATCTGTTTGTTTGTTAGCCCCATCCTGTTTACTTCAGTGAGTCAATATTTTCATCCACGCATCTAGCTTCATGTCCACAGCTATGCATTTCTGCTTGCCTTTATACTTGAAACCTTGCGTGCATGTCTTTTTATTTGCTTATATGTTCTTGACTTTGCCTTACATATCTATTTATCTGTGTATGCACAAAGCTGTGCCTAGATGCCTGTTTATCTGTGTATGTTCATATCTTTGTCTGCATACCTATTTATGTGTGTATGTTCATAGCTTTGTCTTCATTTCTGTTTCTCTTCCAGTACTTCCATGGCTTTGTCTATATGCCTTTTTATCTGCCTGTACACAATTACACTTGCAATTCCCGTGGCTTATTTAAATCGAGATTCCGACACGTTTGCGTGCAAAAATAGAAGGATTTTTGTTTGCTCTTATTAGAGAATAAATTGCAATCGCTGAACGGAAACAACGGACAAACAAAAGATCACTTCCACGAGAATGGCTTCTTAATTAAGCTGGACTCATTTCGTTCACAATCAATCGAATGTAATTTTACTGTTGGCCAACAGGCTTGAAACGTATTTGCCAACTGAAAGAACATCAATTTGTCAGACAATGCTTTTAAAAATCCATTCCCATCAATATTTTTTTTTTTTATTTGGGAGAATAAAATGTTTCTTTATCTGTCTTTTTTGTTGATGTTTTGCAGAAGCCGTTAACATGTTGAAATAGTCTGTACAAGGGGAACCAACATGTGGTGATTAGTCTCTCCGAACTTATTAAATCTGAATGTGCTAGCAAGCACGTTGAAGTAACGTTAGAATGGTACGTTGACAAGGGCATGAGCGCGTCAGATGAAGGTTCGATTCCGACACTCGCCACTTGCCACGTGAGGGAAATACTGGCCATCTATTCCTTCGTGCACTCAGTCCTCAATCACTCAGTTTCATTTTCGTGCCTGTGCATGCGGGTGTACAAGGAAATGAGCAGGAGGACAGGCTTGCGGTTTAGGATACTGTGGAGCACGGAAGAGCTATGGACCAAGCTGATTTAATGAGTGCTCTGGGAACCAAGTGATGACTGTGAATCTACAACCACCGTCAGACTGCGAGAACAGCAAGTTTAAAAAGGTGTGGCCAGGCAAGAACATTATGCAGGAAGTCAAAGATGATTAATAAACCAACACAGAACTGGTATTGTGAGCTGCTACACGCTGCGAGATTGACTGAGTTCCAATTCCAATTCTAATTTTCAAAACAAAATTTCCAAATTCGGCCTCGTTCAACCTGCGTCTTTCAGCTGTGGTTATTGTTGAGGTCCGTGGTTTTTGTGGGTTCATTCACGCTAATTCTTGTCTTGTGCGCTCTTACGAGTTAGTCCTGATCCAGACTGGTTATGTTTGTTTGTATCTGTGACGTCTTCTGGGGGATCGGTAGGCGGATGTCCTTTGTGCCCGTCTCTTATTAAGGTTTTCTTGTTGCTGCAGGTTCCTGGCTCGTCTGGCTTGACTAGCTGCAGTCCTTAGAGGGACCCGTCTCCTCTGGTGGTGTCTATTGTTGGTGAAGGCTGCTGGTTCGTCTGGCTTGACTGGTTGCAGTCTTTGAAAGGACTTTTTATTTGTTGTTGTTTTTTGCCTCCTTTTTTTTTGGTGTATTTTCTGTAGCAGCTTCTCGACGGATTCATTTTTTTATTTGCGCAATATCTATTTCCTCTCCCTGTTGATTCTTTCGCGCTTCTTGTCCATTTCGAGGTCTCTGCTTTCTTTTTTCCTGTTGTATTCTGCTAGCTCGAGTTCATTCATTCTACCTAACTCTAGTGTCTTCTCCCAGGTCATTGGAATAGGGTAATCTGTGCCGCCGTCACTCTCCTACCCTATCATTTCTCCAGTGGTCTCGTGGTATATCGTTTCTGCTTGGATTTCCCGTGGTACGGTAACGGCTCAGCCTTTTGTTGGGTTTCATCTTGCGGCTGTTCTGAGATCGTTTCCTTGGCTTCAGCTGGTTTGCTTTGGGTTACTTCTCATTTTAGCATTTCTCTCTCCGCTTTGATGTCCCGTAGAATCTCTTCATTCTTCTCTGCCGTCTGTGCTATTTGTTCCACTTCTTGCTTGATGTTTCGCTGTATCTCCTGAATTTCCGCCAGCAGCTTTTCATTGTCGCTGGTCGGTGCCGGTGTTTGGAGTAGCTTGATTTGCTTCTTTAGCACATCTATCTGGTTTTGCAGTTCAGCTTTTTCCGCTTGTGAGATGCGTGTGGCTGTCTCGCACCTCCGCCTTGCTTCGTTGTATGGTGTCTTTGTGTTGATGGCAAACGAGGCAGTTGGCGCACTTTCTTTTTTGTTGGGTGGTCAGAAGTTCGTGTCCAGCTTGGCCAGCGGACTCTCATTGAAAGCGTGGTGATCGGCGCAGTACCGGCAGATTTCCGTCCTGCTGCGGCATGCTGCTCTGCTGTGGCCGGCCCTCTGACATCTTTGGGTATTGAGTGATCCTTGGGATGAATCTCTCTGTCTGCTGCGTTCTCTTGTTGATTGAAACTGTGGTCGGCATCTCGCTGCCCCCTGTCGTCACCAATGCCAAGGTTGGAGGTATTTTGGAGTAGTGAGGAGCACTTCAAGAATCGTATGTTAAGATTTTCTTCTCGTAGCTGCTTTAGGATTTCTTCGTCTGATAGCTCCACTTGGATACGCTTGAACACCAACTTGCTTGTCGGTGAATTGGTGTCTTCGACTCTGGTGTCTTTCTCCTCCCTCTGCTTCTCAGTAGGTTTGGCTCTTGTTTATGGTGGGTTGTCGTCGTCCTTCCTCGGGTAGCTTTGTTAGAGGTTGCTTGAGGTTCTTGTTGTCTGCTGCAGCTCTCCGGCAGGCTCTCCACGTTGTTCTTCTTGTCGGCTCCCACGCTGCACATCTTGGATACCGCGTGTTTCTTTAGGTTCTTTCAGCGTGTCATTTTCCCCCGTATCAGGCTGCTTGACTTGTTCAGGCGACTTGTCTTGATAGCGCTCTCAGTGCGAATGACGGTCTGAGGATGGGATCCTAGCACTTATAGACTGAATGGTTCGATGTGTATTGAGGATGAGCTGTCGATTTACTAACTAACGCAGGCCTAAACATGTGATGGTCTTAACCCTTCACATAACCATAGCAAGTTTCTGCTACAGGAATTCTTTTGTTTTGTTTTATGCCGTTCGGTCTTTGAAGAGGTTTGAAACTCGTCCCAGATGTACCATACTCAGCGAAGAGTGGCTCTATTAGTTAATAATCTGCAAGTCGAGATTCTTCTTCTTCTCATAGTCCATGCCGTGTGGCTTTGGTGATCATGTATGTCCACAGCTTTATGTCAAGTGTACTGCCAATCTTCTTTTGTCAATGCCGTGTGGCGTTCGATGATCACGTCTAGCCACAGCTTAAAGTGTATTGGCAAACTTTTCTGAACTGCGCCCGTAACCCTTCGGCACAGAGCCGCAAGATCTTCCCACATCTTCAGGTTTCATTATATACATACAATCCTTTTCTGTTCTCTGTTTTGTATCAGTGTCAGCGTATAGGCAGTCGCCGTGGCCAGGGAACTAATACACTTGTGCTTGAAATTCGATGCGCTGATGGGGGTTTGGGAGAGGGTGGGGGTTTGGGAGAGGGTGGGGGTTTGGGAGAGGGTGGTTCCTTACACCGGTAAGTTGGACTTCAACATTGCCTGTTCGTTAAGAAAGCAATGGCAAACAACTAAACGTAAAGTTGCCTAGGGAATCAGCCAGAGGTTGGGAGGGGGGGGGGGGGGGGGGGTTGATCGCAACCTCCTGCAAATGACATGCACCATTTCATAATATAAAGAAATTGTTTTCACAGTTTGGTATCCCAGTTTGTTTTCCCAGTTTGTTTTCCCTATTTGTTTTATCCGCGTGTTGTTTCTGTTTGGTTTCTCAGTTTGTTTTCCCTGTTTGTTTTCCTGTTTGTTTTCCCTGCTTGTTTTCCATGTTTGTTTTCCCTGGTTGTTTTCCCTGTTTGAGTTCCCTGTTTGGTTTCCCTGTTTGTTTTCCCTGCTTGTTTTCCCGTTTGTTTTCCCTGTTTGTTTTCGCTGTTTGTTTACCCTGGCTGTTTTACCTGCTTCATTTCAGACATATGTCTTAGTGACAACTGGCAAGATTAAGGGGAAGAAAACACGGGGAAGGCAGAGAAGTAAATATCTGGATGGTTCGGCAAAATGGTATGGTTAAAACACGAACACATAGCTGATTCACGACTCTGATAATTGGGTGAGATGGCGAATCATGACACATGATGATGATGCTGATGATGATGATGATGATGATGATGATGATGATGATGATGATGATGATGATGATGATGATGATGATATGCCATTCATTCTAGCCATGTGTGATAGAAGTCTATCAAAATAAAATTACATAGATAATGAGTGAAATGGAATTGATATGAACAAAACAGGCAGAGTAACTGATAAGCTACAAAAACAAGACCACTTTGATGTTCCTAGCTAGAGCGTAAAGCAAGCGTCACTCACGGCAGACATTAATTAAGTCTTGAAGTTATTTTGGGATTAATTTACTTCTGCGCTTGTTCATCCAGGGATCTGAGTGGAGCAATGACATCAATTAACTTAATTCCCAACCTTTAGTTCATAAAGGGACATTCCTCTATACGAATAGCCCCACGAGCTAATTAATGAATCACAGAATATACCATTTACGTTTTCTACAAATCTATCAAAGTTTGATGTAAGCCCTACAATTTGACGTCTGTTCTGGTATGTTTTTAAATGTTTTTATTACATGGTAATGTTACGACTTTCGTTATTTCTTTTTTTTTTTTTATTTACTTATTTAAAAAAAAAATTTTTTTTATTAGTGCGGTGAGGTCATTGTAATCAGTAGAAATGTCTAGTAAGCCTTTTCTTACCCATCTTTTCTATTGTCTTGTCAGTGTCAATTACTTACTGTTCATTGAGCATTATTAAAGTCCATACCGTATGGCGTTGGTGATCATGTATGTCGACATCCCTCCTTTTCGAGTGCTGCCAATAATTTCTGATACTGATGTACCTCCGTGATGCTAAACTGTCCAACACCTTCTCGTTTGGTTTTCACCTGTCTCTCTTCTCCTCCATCTTTCCCGTCGTGACGGCATACTCCGTCTTTCCCCTTCTCATGACATGCTCAAACAATGTGGACTGTCTTCTTCTAAGAGGTTAACCAGCTCTCTTTGTGAGTTAACCTCTTTCAAGATATATCAATTGAGGAATCCTTAGAAGCCACTACGACAGTTCATAAATAAATACACATGTATTGTTCCATAGAACAGGATTGGCTCAATATAGCTCTGTAGCGGCCTTTGCCTCGTCTGGATTGATAAATAAAATTGCAGAGAATACGCTCGATCTTGTGAAAGGTTGCCTGTGATTGGGCTATTCTACATTTGACCTCCTTAATGCTTCTTCCATTTGCGGTTATTAAAGTAAATAAACAGTTATGGAGCATTGGGCAATGCTTCTATGGTAAACAGTTACATAACAACAGATAACGGTTGTCCTTTAACAGATACTGCATTGGTGCTGTAAAATGATAGTTCTTTGCATATTTTAGGTCATGATATAAGAAGTGGGTTGCTTATTATTTTATCTACAATTAGTGAATGTTATATTGCAGCTTGGAGCCGGGGTGCTCCGATGGCTAACACGCTAGCCTTCTGGCCTGATGGTCGTGTGTTTGAAACCTCATCGAGGTGCGGATTTCAATGTGGCTTGAGCTTCTTGGTAGACTCAGACTTAAATGGTAACAGAAAATGTAGTGAGCATTGACAGCCACCGGCGTGATATCGACGAGATTGTAAACAAGTGATGATCTATCTTACATATGTGGGGGGAGGGGTGTATCACCATGTGAGAGAAGTAGATATAAGTGAAGATATGTATAATAATAAAATTTTATAATTTTATGTTTATCTTAAGATCAATTTGTTTTGACCTGAGGAAGATTATTATAACCACAACGTCAATCCGTTGAGTCGTAGTATACTTATTTTTATTTTATTACTTTGTGTGTGTGTGTGGGGGGGGGGGGGGGGGGGGGAGGGGCGGTGGTTATCATCATTCATTTTCCCCCTGCGTTTGCCATAGTGGAGTTCGTTGTAAGGTATGTACATTGTGTCTGCCATGTTTTCGCAGGAGTTAGACGTACCCAAATGTTTTTTCCTATCACCGTATACCCAATACAACCCATGGCACGGAAATGGCAGCATTAATTTACATAGTTTAAAGTGGCTGATGCCATTCCTTATACTCAATGGCAAACTATTGGCAAATATTGCTTTCGGGACATCAGAGACGCCGTGGTTAGTGCACTGACACACTGAAGCAAGCAGCTTACGAATTTGTGTGTGTGTGTGTGGGGAGGTGTGGAGGAGGTGGGTCGAAAAGACACGGTGGGGACATGAACCGACTGACTGACAGACGTATCTACGGACAGATATATGGACGGATAGATGGAGAGAACCTTACTCCCAAACGATCATAAATTGTGCACGTAGGCCCATATTTTGGCTCTCCCAACCACCCATCTCTCGGAAAGCAGATTGTCCGTCGTGGGTTCATTCCTTACACCGGTCAGCTAGACTTCAGCGTCGATGTCTTGTGCAGAAAGCAATGGCAAACTACTGAACGTACAATTGCCTTGAAACTCAAGCTGGGGTTGATTGCAGTGTCCTCTAAAGGATACGCACCTCCCCCCCCCCACCCCACCCCCAACTCCGCACTCCTGTCCATTGTTTACATGGTCGGCCTCTTCTTCCGGTTCCATGTGGTTAGTTCATCATTGCGCTGGTTAAATCCCATAAGCCTAGGTCTTCTTTAAACAGAGCGGCCAGCCGAAAGAGTCCCTACGAACTCCGTAGCTCCAGTGTCGATTCCTAGTGGTCTCGGAGCAAACTTCAGTGAGAAGTGAAACTGGTAAGCTTTACTATAGTCCATTTACTTTTGTCTGCCCCAATATAAAATTCCATATCTCAGTAATCAGCTGAGAGAAAATGATGAGATTTAGCATATAACCTTATCATGATGTCAACGCTACAAAAAAAATTTTGTTCTGGAGATTGTACAGCAGATTTCAAAGTTTGTTTATATGCGGTATATAATTTACGGGACAGAGATGAAGTGCACAATATTAGAAGTATTACGTCTTCATGAGGAAACATGTGCGGTCAATAGTAAATTTTCACGTTGTTCACGGGATTGGCCTTACGAAAAGAGCCTTGAGAAGTGAAACGGGGAGTATTCAGTGGTGTTGCAGTATCTTCAGAGGTGTTTCATTAATGTGGGTCCTTTCATATAAGGCTTCACGTTTAGAAAGTACAAGGTAGGTAGAAATATCATTTGCGAGCAAACGCATTTAGGAGCCACGAGAAGCAGATACCTACGTGAAATAAGGGAAATGCGCAAATAAAATTATGACATAATGTATTTGGATGAAACCTGGATCAATGCGCACAACACAAGTGAAAAGGAGTGCAATGAGTGGACGGAGAGATAACGCGATATGTGCCCAGTAGTAAAGGACAGCGTTTCGTCATAGCCCATGCTGGTAGTACTCAAAATGGTTTACTACAGAATGCTGGACTCGTATCAAAGCATACAGACAATAGGGATTATCATATTGAGATGAATGGCAATGTATTTAGCGATTGGCTCGAGAATACAGTGCTTCTATCCCTAGATAGACCGTTTTGTCTAATTATGGACAATGCATCATATCACAATGTAGTTGCCCAAGAAGACAAACTACCTACGGCATTGATGCATGACAAGGCAGACGTGGTTGCGGCCTTGTGGGAGCACGTGTACACCTCGGAGGAGCAATTAGATCACCATAGTTTGGCAAGAATGAGGCACCGAGGAGTGACAAGGGTATCTAGCCGAGGCTCGACGCTCAGAGGAAAGGCGAGACGGACATATAATCAGGTTGCTACTGGAATTATTGGTGTTGGAACTCTTCGCTGACTGCCGAGGATGGAGACGGAGCGCTTATGGGAATTACCCGAATGCTGTGATGTCGGTTTCTAAATCGACCAATCAATCAATCTATTCAAATTGTCTGACGTCAAGATACTAACTCAGACCGCGCTATTAAAAATTGATAAAAGTTGCTGGAAAAAATGTGAGGACCATGTGTTGAAAGAGGAAGATGACTATTGGATAAAGGATGGATTGAATTTTATGCAACCGATAGCAGTCATCAACCTACTGGAATCGTCCGACACAGATTAAGATCTGGGCAGATCGCAGACTTAATCCACATGCACACCTACTGGGATATTTTACTCCACATATTCAGAAGAATTGCAGGCCCTAAACATTACTTCACGTATTAATTCACTTGTTTAAGAATATTCCCATGTAATTGTATATTACATTGTGGTGTCTTCTTCTTCTTAGTAACGACCATAATGTGTGTCTTCTTACAATTTAATTATTACCCAAGCTGTTCACGGTGTGCAAGAATCGCAGCTACTAATTGTTGCAGATCCTGCTCATTGTCTGCACTCAATACTGCATCATCAACATATCCAATGTTATTGGTGTTGTCTCCCCCAGTGATGATTCCTTTCATAGGCGTTGAGACTAAAGCATTCACCAGGTCACAAACAAAAAACATACAATTATACAACGACATGAAAAATTATACACTATTATTTATATACATAAAGGTTACTCAAATGTTTCTTAACAGCACCGCACCCTTGAACCGAATGATGGAGTTCGAAGAAGAACGGACGACCTTCGTGGCGTGAGGCAATCGATTTGACCACTTGGCCACGGAGGTCCCCTCCACCAACCTCAATTGTTTATATGAATATTTATGCCTCAGCAGGTGCGATTACGAAATTGACTGGAAACTGCGCTGATAATGTCATGAACGCTTTTAAGCGGGTTCGACCTTAGACTGGTCGCCTGCTGAAGTGAAGGAAAAACTTGAGACCTATGTCTGCGTGCATTCAGACATACCAAATGTGATGAGCTATCACATCATAATATGTCTGGTTTAATGTAAATTAGTAGCTCTTCATACAAAAACAACACATGAATCGAAAATGACCAAACTATCTTAAATATATTACATCATCATGTGTCATGCCAACTTGCATCAGTTGTGCCTCTCCATATCCGTCCGTTCGTTATATCAACTCATATAATGTTGTTTTGCACTCTCATGATGCAAGACTGCACAGAATGTGACCTAGTATAGCTGAAACCTCCCGCTAGTTACGTCCGCCCCGCGGAAAAACCTCACGTACGCAGAATAGAAACGACTGTGAAGGCTGGAATCAAGATTAATAGCCAAGATAGCGAGTGACTGGGGTGAATATTGCACGGTGGCCTGTGGGCGGCGCAGCAGCGGAATTGTGTTCTGGGGTTTTCTTTCATGCACGTAACCGGATAACGGTCATAATTTGCAATAGCGGTTCTCAGTCTTCACCGGAAAGAAGGATTATGACGGATTTTAACCGATAATATAAGAGAATGGAGGTAGAATAACGTTTTACAGATTTAAGGGCATATTTAGGGCCATACGACGCGTTGATTAGCAAGAAATGGGTAACAAAAGTGATATCAAAGATAAAGCAGACACCAAAATGTGAAATGGAAATAGAAGGGAAAATTCTTAACCAAGTGGATAATTTTAAATACATAGGAGAAGTTATAACATCAGATGGAAGATGCACAACAGAGATTAAGAGCAAAATAGGGCAAGCCAAAGCTACATTTGAGAAAATGAAGAGGATCTGAAGCAATAAGTCACTATCATTAAATGTAAGAAACAGAGTGCTGAATTGCAATATAAAACCTGTTTTACTGTATGGCAGTGAGTCTTGGAATGTAAATGAACAAATTGGGAAAAACTTGGAAGTAACAGAGATGTGGTTCCTGAGACGAATGTTGCGAATTCCTTGGTCTGCCAAAGTAAATAATAAGGATTTCCTGAAAGAGGCTAATGAAACTAGAAAATTACATACAACAATAAGAAAGAGACAACGCCGAATGCCTCGTGCAATGAAGGTTAATGGTTCATTCCCGGCATCGTCATTCGGTTCAATATTGCCATTTTCTAGAAGATTCACGACGATCGTCGCTGGAGCTATGAATGTTATTGCTCCGAGCGACGCTTTCGGCAGGCCGAACTGCAGAAAGAGACCTAGCCATGTGGGTATAGTTCTTTGCTTAATGTAACAAGTGAAATTAGAGCCTGCCGTAAATGGTTCATGCAGAATTCAAACATGGCTAGTGGAGACAATCACAATTTATTGGACACGTTATGAGAAGAAAAAAACTGGAGAACTTGGTGACAAATGGCAAGATTTGGAGGAAAAGACCAAGGAGAAGGCGGAGAAGTAAATACCTGGATGGCTTGGTCACGTGGTATGGTTGAGACAAGAACACAGAGCTGATCAACTACTCTAATGATCGCGTGAGATGGCGAAACATGACCGCCCACGCTTATCGGCATGGTGCAAAATGATGATGAGCTAAACAAAACAAAAAATATTATGGTAAAGACATTGAGTGTTTTGTTCGGGCTAGGACAGTGGTTCTCAACCTTTTTTGGCCCGTGCCCTCCTTCATCATATTTTCAGAACGTCATTCACCCCCCCCCCCCCTCTTCATATTTCCTACCTAAAAATTTGCCCCGTGCCTCCCCCCCCCCCTTTCACCATATTTTCAGAACGTCATTACCCCCATTTCGTATTTCCTACCTAAAAATCCCGCCCCCCGCGCCTACACAGTATACGTAATAATGGAAGCTAAATGTAATAGCACATACTAAAACAAGTCTAGACGTCCACTTAAAACATGGATTTGTAGGTCTACTTACTTTATAAATTAAATTTTAGAAGGGTGAGACATACAGAACAGTACAGTATGAAGGGAAAAACAATTTCATGTAGTCGGTTCTAGGATTAACGCGATCTTGAAATAATCTTAATTCTCTCCCCCCCTTCCCCCCCGGAAACCCTAAAATCCACCTCCCCCCCCCCCCCCCCCCCGAATTTACCACCGGTTGAGAACGACTGTGCTAGGAAGTTTGTGCATTAATCCTATGGTTCCCTAAAGAGACATATGTTTGCGAGTTGATAATTTCATAACGCGCAGTGGTTCTTGAATCCAGCCAGTCACTCAGTCAATTAAATAAATAATCAGCCAGGTGGCCAACCAGCCAACCTACTTACCAACATATATCATTAATTCAAGCAATCAATTATTAAATCATTTAATAAACATATCAGTCAACAATACAATCAATCATTCATTCTAATAGAGATAATATCTGCGCTTCACCTTACCTGCAGTTATTTTATCCCAACCCCAAGCGAATCCGTTAGATGCGGTAGGGTTGTGGCTAGACGTTCACATGCCGGCCCGGCGATCATTTGTTTGAATTCAAAATGACACGGGCTCCCAAGTCGATATAAACTAAAATGTTTACGTGGAATTGTATTAGGAAGTAAAGGCGGCCGACGTTTACTGATCACAATACCCCTGGAGTACCACTTGATCTAAACAAATACAAGGGTGCAACACCCCATGACTGACACGTCTTTTTTTTCTGCATATCCCTTACAGGACGTTGCAGTCAACATCAGCATTTTTCAGCTTCTGTTAATGTACTAGGCAAGATTACACTCAGTAGTTTGCCATAGCTTTCTGAGCGACTGACTAACATACCCCGTAAGTTACCAACGTGGCGAGAACTGGTACCGATTATCTCGCAGGTTACGTTACTCACGAGAATATACGGGATTACGGAGAAAGACGTTAACTACTAGGCCATGGAGACGGGCTGACATGTCTTGAGGGATGTAAAATAGTTCTTTACTTTTACGAAGTGAATGGTCCAATAGACACTGCTCTTCATAAGAATGCTGCCCCTCTGTTGTGTCTCCACTTTGAAGAGGTAGAGGGGCTTGTGTGTTCCAATGACAAAATTAGCTATATCGACAATAGCGCAGCTAACTGGTAGGGTCCCTCGTGCCGGACAGGTCAAGGGATAGGAACCAGAAGAAGAGAGACGTACACCTGCTGACTTGTAGGTAGACTGGGGACAGTCAAAGGTTAAAGAATGCCTTCATTTTGTGTGTTTGTGTGTGGCTATTCATCCAACTTTTGCCGTTGGGCTTCGTGGAGAATGGAAAGTTATGTTCCAGTGTGTGTGTGATCAACACGTTTCCTCCCTTCCCTTCCATGGTGAACATGAGCAGTATGTTTCTAGGGTCAAGTAAATCCCCTACCGTTTTCCCAGACCTGTCATAGGTACATTACAATACGCTTGTGGAAAGCGGATGTACGAAAGCACAGGCTTGACGAAACAGTACAACGCATTTCATTTTATGATATCATTTCAATGGAACACTACATGTATGTGTGTCCGCATGTGAATATTCATGACAACGTATTTTATGACTACATTTTATGGCAAATACACGCACAACAACGCTATCTCAAAAGGCAATTCATAAGTAAACACGCATGTTTTGTTTTGGGCTCTTAGAAGTAGTGGAAGGAAGTAGAGACTAGATGATACACCAGACAATATAATGATTGAAAGCTATAGTTACCGACAGGGATTCGAACTTGTTCCTGCAGCGAGATGCCGTGGTCATATGAAGGTGACAGGTTCGAATCCAGGTCGGTAACTAAAGCTGTCAGTTTGTATGTTGTCTACTACGTTCTCTAGTCTCTACTTCCTTCTTCTACTTCTAAGAGAGGCCAAATAATACATGTGTTTTTATTTATGAACTGTCTTAGTGGCCTCAAAGGGTTCTCCAACTGATATCTCAAAAGGCGATAAACATCAGCTCAAAAATGTATACCCTTCCGAACATCCTGACGTAGTATGGTAAACAATCCTGCCATTGTCAACAAAGTGATTACATCCATTAATTCAGTCGCATTTTATCATGTGCCTTTTTGTTCATTAGGAAACAAAGTAAATAAGCGCAATTATTCCAATTGGTGTGAACCCACGCAATCCAGATGTCTGTCCGGTGAAGGAAACAATAATTAGCCACATGTGTTGACATTTGATCAAACACATTCTTCTTATAGTCCATGCTGTGTGGCGTTGGTTATCGTGTCTTTCTACAGCCTTCTGCTCTTGTGCTGCCAGTCGTTTCTGGTACTGATGTTGCTTCATGCCATGATGCCAGAAATGTCCAACAGCATCTCTGTTGGTCTACATCATCCTCTCCTCTACTCCAACGTTACTGTTGTGTCGACAATACTTCAGCTGTCCCTTTCATGACATGCTCAACAATGTTAACTGTTTTCGTCTTTTGTGAGTAAATAGTTCTGTTGGTGAGTTAACGTCTTACAAGATAACTCCATTGCTTTTTTTTTTTTTTTTAAATATGTCCAAATGTTTTCATCATCCTATAAAACCACGGTGTTCTGATCATCCATCTATATAACCACATCTTCTCAGCTTTAACATAATTCTACACGTGTCTGCTAATTGTCCATGATCCGCTGCCTTAATTAAAATTGGCTCAAAATAGTTCTTAATAACCCCACCCCCTCTTCTCTACAGTTTATCTTTGTCGATCTAGGTGAGGGCGGGGGGGGGGGGGGGGGGGAACATAAACCATCATTATTTAAATGAATATGCCAGAGACGCACAATAAACGCTTAGTAGCGATAATTGAGCGCTCAAGTTAATTCTTTCTCCGACGCTTACAATTGTTTCCATCTTGAGAGATTAACCAAAACTAGGAATTAGCAGAAATGACTCCCACTGTAAGTAAATGTGTCGGCGTTTTATCTTCTCAGCTTTCTAAGCAGCGAACTTAGGACATGACTTCCTGTTGTCTTTCTCCTATTGCGATTACCTACTCTAAAAATCCACCTTACATGAGTTGTTACGATATTCGTCAGATCGTTATGACGGAATTAAGGCACCGTTTCATCTTTCTTATAACCTCTGTTACGAGTTAAATTAACAAGTGTTGAACGAATTCACTCAGTTATTGGTATGTCTGTGATCTTTGTTTATTACAAGCCAAGAAATTTAAGGGTTATATCTACATGTGCCTGCACTTGCATCGATCCAAGAATTATTAACGTATATAACTGAATTTATAGTACATCAACAGCAGCTGGGAAATGCTGATGTTGATTGCAACGTCCTGTAAAGGATATGCAAAAATTAAATAAAACATTAAAATAAAAAAAAAAGACTTAATTTAGTTGCATATAACACATGAACGTTACTCTTTAAGTAAACGCGTGATAGTCATTACTAGACAAACACTCGATGACCAGTCCCTAGACATATACTTGATGACCAGTATACCCGTATATACTTGATGATCACTCTATAGACATATACTTGATGATCACTCTATAGACATATACTTGACGACCACTCTATAGATATTTACTTGATGATCACTCTATAGTCATATACTTGATGATCACTCTATAGTCATATACTTGATGATCACTCTATAGACATATACTTGATGATCACTCTATAGATATTTACTTGATGACCACTCTATAGTCATATACTTGACGACCACTCTATAGATATTTACTTGATGATCACTCTATAGTCATATACTTGAATGATCACTCTATAGTCATATACTTGATGATCACTCTATAGTCATATACTTGATGACCAGTATACCCGTATATACTTGATGATCACTCTATAGATATTTACTTGATGACCACTCTATAGTCATATACTTGACGACCACTCTATAGATATTTACTTGATGATCACTCTATAGCCATATACTTGATGACCAGTATACCCGTATATACTTGATGATCACTCTATAGATATTTACTTGATGACCACTCTATAGTCATATACTTGACGACCACTCTATAGATATTTACTTGATGATCACTCTATAGTCATATACTTGATGATCACTCTATAGTCATATACTTGATGATCACTCTATAGATATTTACTTGATGATCACTCTATAGTCATATACTTGATGATCACTCTATAGATATTTACTTGATGATCACTCTATAGATATTTACTTGATGATCACTCTATAGATATTTACTTGATGATCACTCTATAGACATATACTTGATGATCACTCTATAGACATATACTTGACGACCACTCTATAGTCATATACTTGACGACCACTCTATAGATATTTACTTGATGATCACTCTATAGTCATATACTTGATGATCACTCTATAGTCATATACTTGATGATCACTCTATAGATATTTACTTGACGACCACTCTATAGATATTTACTTGATGATCACTCTATAGTCATATACTTGATGATCACTCTATATATATATTTACTTGATGATCACTCTATAGATATTTACTTGATGATCACTCTATAGATATTTACTTGATGATCACTCTATAGACATATACTTGATGATCACTCTATAGTCATATACTTGACGACCACTCTATAGATATATACTTGACTACTCTATAGATCAGTGATTCCCAAGCTTTTCAAGCAGAGGGTCATATCTACTATTTTCGGTAGTTAAGCGGGCCACAAGGTGATAAAATTATAAAAGTCGTGCAATATCATTCTTACCTTTCTTATCTTTCGTCAAAAAAATTCTAAAACTTTAAAGGCAGTCAGTGTCAGTACTACATTGCTGTCATTTTTGTGGTTTAAAATCAAAAGTTTCTTTAACAATACATTTTAAATCAGTTTTGAAAATCGCTATTAATTTACAATTGTAACTGTTCTTCATAACCTGTTACTTAAGTCCAGATGCCAGTTTATCAATGTTTGGGCACAAATCTTTCGTGTCCAAAGAATTCATGACCAGCAACGTCTTCACAGTTTCGCTTTTTACCATTGTTTGATTTTAGATTTTCCACTCATGTTTATAGACTTTAACGGAAAATTTTTATTTGAAAAAAAAAATTAATTTCAACACAATACTACCAACTCTGCTAAACAGTTGTAACAGAAGACAACATGGCGCCTTGCGCAACCTGATTGATCGACAAGGCTGGGATATGGGAACTTCATAACGTTTCGTTGCGAAACGCTGACCGGGCTCTCTGAGTGCATTTTTGAAATTATTAAAATATATTATATTAAATAACGTGGCCTCGCGTGCAACTTTCTGACAGCTGGCGGGCCACAAGTGGCCCGAGGGCCGTTGTTTGGGAACCTCTGCTATAGATATATACTTGATGACCACTCTATAGTCATATACTTGGCGACGACTCTATAGATATATATTTGATGACCACTCTACAGATGAACACTTGATGGTCACTCTCTAGACAAACAATTGATGTTCGGGTATCCTGTTCAGCTGTATCATTTATTTTTTTTAATTTATTCCGTTAGAAACTAGGGTCTCAGAATATCCGTTTACCAGCTCTTAATCTCTAACATTGCCAATATCTAACAGCAACACACCATTTACGCATCCGACTTTCGCAAACATCAATAATCCTATTTCATTAATGCATCGAACACCTGGCAAATATGTATAGATATTATTTCCACTCTTCTGTCGGAGACATTGTTTACTGTAATCCGCAATGCTACAGTTATACGATTAACTCCTGTTGTTCATGTCAGTGGGACCAGCGGTAGCCTATTGGCCCTTTGGTTCAAATCCCAATCGAGGCTGAATGCTTTCTTTTTAATTGACTTCTCTTCGAGGTCGACCCAGCCTAACATAGGTACAAAGTAATGTCATAGAAACTAAAGGCGATGGGTGTTATTTAGACCGCGTCACCTATTGAGTGTCATTTGGTCTATGAAACTATGGAGTTTGTACCATGGGTCCAAAAGCCTCAAGGCGTATGGAAGGATTCTTCACTTCACTTCACTTCTCTTCACTTCACTTCACTCTTGTAAGTTTCTATTTTAAATCCAGCAGAATCAGACACTGAAAGGTAAACAGAAATATACTCGTACTTCCATAGCATATACTGCATGGATTCAGGCACATGGTTAGTTGGTCACATCGATATAAATTTGTCTGACCAGTTCTAATTTTCGCAGACCAGTTCCGTTTCTCTTTTACAGAAATATCATATCTGACACACATTTTAAGAATCCAGCTTGACCTCCATAACCTTAGAGATTTGATCTGAAAGAATCCTATGCTGCGAGAGACTGAGTCCTTACCATTGAGTTGGTAATCCATTGCATTAACTCAAGACTCGAAGAGTTAATAATGCGCCACTTAAGCGCTCGTTAACGGACGGAAAGGAGAGAAAAATCTGCTCTATGGGTGTGGCATAAACACTGACAGAAGGCAGAATGAAAGCTGGAATACACACTGTGAGTTGACAGCCATGAAACACACGCAACAGTGCAATTTCAGCACTTTAACAATACGTGTGGCAGCTGATGAAATACGTGTAAACAAACTCGAGGCACTACAGTTTAGTTTAGTGTAGTCGACCGATCAACATCACGGCACACGGGTATAACCCATAAGTGTTCCGTTCTACTCTTAACTCAAGCCTGAGTTCGGAGAATCTCAGCTCAGTGCACGAACTCCGTAGCACAACCGAGAATCTTGAAATACTTTGGGCAGATTTTTAACTCGAAATGTCGCCCGTGCAGCGCCGTTGGGCTACTCTTTTTTTTATTTCCAATTGCCAAGGGATTGTTTACGTGCGTAAAAATACACACGGACGTCCGGTCTCACTAGCCAGATACCAGGGGACATTTTATTACTAGAAGTCCACGCGAAAAAATTCCAGCCCTCACCGGGGCTTGAACCCGGGACCTCCAGCACTCGAGGCGGTCACCATACCTCGAGACCACTCAGCCTCCTAAGGCACTACAGTTACACTGTGACACAGTCGTTGTTAATGATTTAGGTAAAAGGAAAGATACTAATACACATGTGTATAGGTCATGGGGCTGTGTAGAAGCAATGACAATATTTAACGCCATGATGGCTTTAAAGAACTGTTAAAGAAGGCATGGTTCCTAGATGAAGAGAGAGGGGTCAACCAGCACGAAGATTGATACAGGACACCGCGAGCACCTTTGGGATGAGGGTAAAATGGCAAGTGATCGAGAGGTTTGTAGGCGTTCGGGATGAGAGCGACGTTTTGTAATGGAACTGTTACTTGATTGTGATAGACGCGGTGAAATCAAAGGAATAAGTGAATATTTAAACGGTTGGTTGATTGATTGGTTGGTTGTTTGGTTGGTTGTTTTGTTGACTGTTTAGTTGGTTGGTTGTTTAGGTGATTGACTGATTGCTTGTTTGATTGGTTGGTTGATTGAGGGTTGGTTGATTAGTTGGTTGGTATTAGTTTGCTTGATTTACTGAGTGTTTGGTTGGTTGTTTAGTTGGTTGGTTGTTTAGTTGGTTGGTTGTTTAGTTGGTTGGTTGTTTAGATGGTTGGTTGTTTGATTGTTTGGTTAGTTAGTTTGGTGGTTAACTGATTGATTGTTTAGTTAGTAGTTTGATTGGTTGTTTGGTTGGTTGGTTGCTTGCTTGCGTAGTTGGGTAGTTGGTTAGGTGGTTGGTTGATTGGTTGGGTGGTTCGTTGGTTGATTAGTTATTTGGTTGGTTGTTAGTTTGCTTGACTGATTAGGTGTTTTGTTGCTTGTTTGGTTGGTTGGTTGTTCAGTTGGTTGGTTGTTTAGTTAGTTGGTTGTTTGGTTACTAGGTTGTTTAATTGGCTTTTTTTTGTTGATTGGTATTTAGCTTGGTTATTTGATTTGCTGGTTATGTGGTTGTTTAGTTGGGTGGTTAATTGGTTGGTTAGTTAGTTGGGTGATTAGTTGGCGAATCATCTCTAAGTCAGTGTTATCTCTTAAGTATGATGAATTACCAGTCGGGTCTCTTTGACCCTGTAAAGAGCATGCATACATCAGTGATTTTGGTGTAGAGATTTCTTCCGACCCCGGTATCAAAGTACCATCTGTGCAGGAAATGTGTTGCAGATCATTTCTCCCCCTTCCCAAGCCGAGAAACCAGCGAGGTGTGCAAGACCAGTCTATGGGCATCACATCATTAGACGGGTGTATTAGGATGTCACCTGGGCATCACATCTCGAGAGGTATTATTAGGATATCCATGGATATCACATCTTCAAAGGGGTGTATTAGGATGTCACCTTGGTATCACATCTTCAGAGGGCTGTATTAGGATAACACCTGGAAATCATAACTTCAGAAGGGTGTATTAGGATGTCACCTGGGCACCACATCTTTAGAGAGGTGTATTAGAATGTCACCTTGGTATCACATCTTTGATGGGGTGTATTAGAATGTCACCGTGGTATCACATCTTTGATGGGGTGTATTAGAAAGTCACCGCGGTATCACATCTTTGATGGGGTGTATTAGAATGTCACCGTGGTATCACATCTTCAAAGGGGTGTATTAGAATGTCACCTTGGTATCACATCTTCACTTGGGTGTATTAGGATGCCACCTTGGTATCATATCATCAGTGGGGTTTTCATTGTGTTAGGATGTCGCCTTGGTAGCACATCTTTAATGGGATGTATTAGGATGTCACCTTGGTATCACATGTTCAATAGGATGTATTAGGATGTCACCTTGGTATCACATCTTCAAATGGGTGTATTAGGATGTTGTGACATATATGTCATCATCTCGCAGTCTTTTCCAGCAGACGTTGCTAGGACACGCTATCTGAAGAGTAGAGGCTATTAAAAAGCCCGACGGGAGAATTAACGTAACGAAATTTCGTTTCGTTTTAAGACAATTGATTGGCCGCGCCCCGGAAACACAGGCTTAATCTAGACAAAGGCTTGGTAGACAAAGCGGTCTGGTCAATCGCCATGTTTCTCCAATGTTAGCGGGTGACCCATTGTTAATGGGTTAATTTAAAGCCCACTTATTCTCTGCGTTTTAGGTGAGCATTATATACATATCATGTTATGTATTAGGATAAATGCTTTGTGGCAACTAATATCATGATTGAAGTTGTTCTTCTTCTTCTTCAGCATTCCGAGCCATTGAGGTTCTTTGCTGCAAATACAATCTGAAGTTGTGTGTGTGAAAATTAGGAGAATCGCTTTCATTGAAATGTTGGTTTACGTCACACAGCCTGGACATCGCCATGTTGTCCAGTCAGCCTTCATAAAGCTTACAATATAATCTTGCTATGAGTCATTCTTCTGAGATGATTTTGTGAACTTACTTTATTCCTAAATGCTTAATTTTCACAACTGGTCTCTGTGTTATAAAGTGTTTTTTTTTTCCTGAGTGCATATTTTGTATTTCTGCTCATATGATGGAGAAATATTACTATCTCACATTTGTGTACAACTTAAATAGGTTGTTAGATAGAGAGAGAGCTATATATTCTCGCTTGACTTTTTCATGCACTAGGAGTTAATCTGTTGTTTACATTGTTGTAAATATACAGAGGTGGGATTGTCTTGTAGTCCTTTTTCATAAATGATGATGATGATGATGATGCAAATGGAGATGACTGAACTGGTAGCTAAACTTCTGCCATTTATCAGTGGTACTTACATAATGCTGTTTGTAACTATGGAAAGGAGATTTATGAATTGTTTACATGAGGACAGTGTCTCATGAACTTTTTCCATGGTGTGACAGCGGTACTATCAAAATGTTTGGATGGATTAGGTGGTGCGTAACCCCTCAGGAAGCTCCAGTATCAGTCCAGAAGAAATGTACCTATTGAATAGATATCTCACTCACATTTGGAGTGAGACAAAACTCTACAGTAGGCGACAAGTGCTAGGCAACTATTGTCACCTTTCTTCCTTCTCCCCTTTTGTTCCCTCTAATTTTAATTATGATACATTGGTATCAGAATGTATGGTTTATTATGATCCATTGTTATCAGAATGTATGTTTTATTATGATACATTGTTATAAGAATGTAGATTTTATTATGATACAATTATCAATGGTTGGGTTGTATTACTAATCTATATCGACCCTGTTCTTCTTCACTCTACATAGGCGCTAGAGATGGCGGTGGAGTATTGGCACTAGTCACCATGCTTGGAACTGAAGTTATGGTCAACTTGTTTGGATTTAGAGGCAGGAAACTGGGATATCAGCCTCCTCTAATATTCTACAATGAGTGCGGGTTACTGCTACACACCCTGAACGTCAATGCCTGGATAATTACTGGATTTTGAAAATGCGGAAGTGGATTCCCTACCTCTGGGAACTTACAGATGGGGTTAATATTTTCAATGTCTGCAAAGACATGAGGCATGCCTGGCCTAGATGGATACAGAGTATAACCTCTTCTAAAAGTCACCGCCTAATTCCATGTTCAATTGTCATATTCCAGAGGCTCATGGATAGTATGGAATTCACCATCATTTACCAGTATGGATTTACCAACTGATTTTGTGAACTCCCAGCTTCCTTTGAATCTTCTCATCCATCATATCCCCGACATGGATAATCAAGCACCATACCTACTCCCGGTCAATCAAGTCGTATATTCAGCTGAAGAAAGAATAACCTACATCTTAACCCAGAGAAAGGGGCTGGAATATTCATGCCCAATTCAAGTTAGTTCTGTCAGGAAATTCTAATGGATTATGTGATGTCACTCCTCATCCAAAGAGATATTGAAAGTGTTTGTGCCTGATCCTGATCAAATCAATCACATGGACTCCTGTGTGTCACGCCACGCCAGAACGCTTCAGACTTATTTATACCTGTCTGTTATATCACCCTGGAACGCTCCTAGCCCAGTGACTTAGCAACTGTGACTTGAGAGATTACAGTATATCCACATTGGATTCATATGGATTACTCCTACATGTTTTCCGCGATGGATATATGATCCAGAAGTGAAAGTTCTGTGTGTGGGTGTGTGCAATCCCCAATTTTCTAAATAGTGGATATATGCAAAGCAGCTGTTTTCCTGGATTATAGAGAGTGTGATTATGGCCAGACTTTTTCTAGTGGATATTGAAGGAGAGGGAGTCATCATCAGCCCATAGGATGGTTCTAGAGACAGATTAGATAGATTTTCTTTATCTATTTCTTTGTATGGATTTACTTTGTTTTGTGTTTGACACATGTATTTGATGTGAACCTTTTTTGGGGAAATATTCTTGGGGACTTCTGTTTGGTTGTAGACTTTGTGTGCATTGCCTGAAATATGACAATTTTTCATGTCCATGTCACCATATTGTAGCCAACAGGGTTTTCCAGAACCCAAATGTTTCCACAATACAATTGTTTGTTTGTTTGGTTTAACAAAGCCTTGAAGCTACTTCATTGTTAACCTGGTGTTCCAAAATTGATGTTTATAGTCCAGTTATTGTTACTGTTATGTGATACAGTGAGTTATTGTTACTGTTATGTGATACAGTAAGTCATTGCACTGTTTTGTCTAACAGTGGCTGTTTTCCTCTGTCATGTAATCCAGTTGTTGCGTCTAACATTGGTTGTTGTCCCTCTGTTGTATAATACTGTGGATGTGCATGACAGTGGATACTTGTCATTGTTTATATATATATATATATATATATATATATATATATATATATATATATATATATATGTGGGAGATTAAATGTGGGGCGGGGCACTTACACATGGACACACCCTCTGGGTAGAGTGATTAGTACTCGGGTGTCTGTGGTAGAACTTCCCGGATCTCCCAGCCTTCTATGGGAAACATTTCTTCTATGTTAGTGTTGAACTTGCACCCTTTTCTGCCTTGTTCAATACTTGGGGGTTACGAGCCAATATATTAATTCTTATAGAGGGCGTGTTTGGGTTTTAGACCCCATTCATACTGAATACCCCTAGCGAAACTTGTCCTTATTCTAATTTATTATATTTACCACCCTACAGATGTCACCTTGGTATCACATCATCAGTGGGGTGTATTAGAATGTCACCTTGGTATCACATCTTTCATGGGATGTATTAGAATGTCACCTTGGTATCACATCTTCAGTGGGGTGTATTATGATGTCACCTTGGTATCACATCTTTCATGGGGTGTATTAGAATGTCACTTTGGTATCACATCTTTCATGGAGTGTATTAGAATGTCACCTTGGTATCACATCTTCATAACGTATTAGGATGTCACCTTGGTATCACATCTTTCATGGGGTGTATTAAAATGTCACCTTGGTATCACATCTTCAGTGGGGTGTATTAGAATGTCACCTTGGAATCACATCTTCAGTCGGGTGTATTAGGATGTCGCCTTGGTATCACATCTTCAATGGGATGTATTAGGATGTCACCTTGGTATCACATCTTCAATGGGCTGTATTAGGATGTCACCTTGGTATCACATCTTCAGTCGGGTGTATTAGGATGTCGCCTTGGTATCACATCTTCAGTGGGATGTATTAGGATGTCACCTTGGTATCACATCTTCAATGGGGTGTATTAGAATGTCACCTTGGTATCACATCTTCAGATGGGTGAATTATGATGTCAACTGGGCATCACGTCTTCAGTGGCGTGTATTAGAATGTCACCTTCGTATCACATCTTCAGAGGGGTAATTATGATGTCAACTTGGCATCACGTCTTCAGTGGGGTGAATTAGGAAGTCTCCTGGGCATCACATCTTCAGTGGGATGTATTAGGAAATAACCATGGCATAACAACTTCAGAGGCGTGTATTTTGATGTCATCTGGGCATGGTTCTATATAGCATATATGGACTGGCTTGAACTATGCCTAGAATGATAAATCTTCATGCCCGGGTGTACAGAATGTCCTTGTCTACAAACTCCACCCCAACGCATAGAAGGACGAGATAATATGTAATATAGGAGGTCAGCATGGCAGAATGGATAACATTGCTCGCTCTTAAACTTTCGGTGAGCTGATGCCGAGGTAGAGGGTTTAATTTCTACACCGATCAGTAGGACTAAAATGCTGATTTCTCGATCTTGAATTGGAGACTAAATGACAAGTACATCAGAAGTCGGAGTGGTTTCATCTGACGGCGAGGTACACTAGTATTATTGAAATGTGGCCCACACGCTCAATTCAGTCCAGTGTGGCCTTTATAGCAGAGTGACGAGACTCAACAGCAACGGTATGTATGAAGTTAAGGCAGCGGTGACTATAAAATTCAGTTTATTCAGCAATATCAAAAGGCGTACAGGAACTAAAAAGGTCAAAGCATCATGCTGGCTGGGCGGCAAAGTCACAACTGATCTCTTGTTTACCCCCGACGTCAGTACGTGAGTCTCCCCAACCCCCTAGCTACGGTGCTCAGCCGTGCACCATCTAGTTATTTCTTTTCTCTTTCCACGCCGTTCCAGCTAAGTAAACCCATATAACAGCTTACACTGTTATATTACCTTCCTACCCTAACAAGACTTTTCCCCGAAAAGTCTTAATTCCACAACTCATTTACCCCAATTCCATGACCTCAGACACTTAACCCAATAATTCTACAAAATTAAAGTTACTTCTTCTTCGTTTCTATAAGCAATCCGCTTACCTATCTAGTACTAAACAAACCACTACAAAATTCATATACCTCCAACCTGGCACTCTTATTAATTATATACGTCTCTCTATCCCCATAATTCATCTCATATCCACCCGCCACGACCCCTACTATACACTTCTACATATCGTAATTCTATATCTCAAAAATTCATTTTATAATATTCTTCACAAAGCAACCCGCTTCATTTCATTGGTACAATGTCGATCGAAATTATGGTTAACAAAAATTGAAGATTCTTATGTACTCTATAAATTATCATACTCTCACTAACATCAACAACACAGGATAGACAGGAAAGATAGACAGGAAAGTGGTTGGTGCGGACCGAAGAGTAGTAAAAAGTAGTCACAGGTATTACATTTATCCTCCTATGCACTTTCAAAACTTTATAAAAATAAAGTTTTCAAAAACCCAAAATCACATAATTCGTTAATCTTCATTTTTTGTTAATAATAAATGCTCTTGTCCAAAGTTACATCGATATAAGACTCCAGCCTTCTACACTCAGTAGAAATATTATTCTGCTCTCCAACCTATATTATTTGCGCTGCCAACAACAGCCAGCAATATATGACTGCACTTTCTATCTGTAATACAGCTTCCCAACCTATGGCTTTAGTATTCCTATATTTTAATTTCCACTTCTTCTTTCATGCTGTAAGCACAGCATCCCCCAATTATCCAATGTTTATTTTATGCTGATAAGCACAGCCACCCCCTTTTTGAGTTAAACCAGTCATTTCCCATCTATGTATTAACGCTGTTCAATACAACTCCTATTTTAACCCCCACATCCATGTAACGCTGTCTAATGCAGCTCATATTTTAACCCCCATATCCATGTAACGCTGTCTAATGCAGCTCCTATTTTAACCCCCACATCCATGTAACGCTCTCTAATGCAGCTCATATTTCATCCCCCACATCCATGTATTTCTATTACTCATAGCGAGCATCTGGCAACAACTTACAAATTTCTATATTTAACAATGCAAAACGATTGAACATGATAACCAATCATAATTTATAACAAAACACTTTTCCCCCTTTGAACTTGCCTACTTAATCCATTCCCCATGGTTCTCAGTCCACGTTTATTCTAATCGTTGCTGACAACTGCAGCCATTTTCAATGCCAACTATATTCTTCCATGGCTCTCAATCCATGTGTTTCTTTCTACCCCATGAAGGTCATTTCTTAGAGAACCGCCTCATATTTTCTTAACGTAACTCTGCATCCAGAGCTCCCAAGGACTCTATTAATAAGTCTCTTTAATATGGACCAGTTCCTATTTTATAATTCCCCACAACTGAACGCCAAAAGAAAAATTATATTAAACATGATCAGAGCAACTCAAGAAACAAAATCATTATAAGTTTTGCAAGTGAAATAAACAACCCAAGTAACATACTAGCTAAATAAAGCCAGAATTCATAAATAACTGAAGTCAAGACAAATCAAAATACAACAATGTCACCCCACCCTGGTTTTCAAATATGTTTTCATGTATCCCCACATTTTTCAAAAAAAATATACATAATAAAATAATAATCCAGTTCAAATAAAATCAAGTACTTATTATAACCAAACAACATTAGTCTCTTGTACGGACTAATGAGTAATACATATCTATTCACTACAAAAAACACAAGTCATGCCTATTCCACTACTCCACAATAAGTTTAACATTTATCTGCACTGTGAACTACAGATATTACTAATATAAAAGTCTTAACACAATCACCTATATATCCAACCCTCATTAAATCAGCAACAATTCCATCTTCTGCCATCTGCAGAGTTTTTCTTATCAATCTATTTGCCATATCTCCACTTCTTCAATAATGTTAAATGTTTCTCTATAAGCGCCATCTCTACATCAATGTCCTCAATGTTCTCGTTTTCCCGAAGAGAGCTTAAAATATCTTCCTTCCCACTACTATTTCCATCAGACTCTGACTTTTCATCTATTTCTTGTTCTTCTGTATTAACATTACTGGCGACTTTTAATTTTTTTCTTTCTATATCTAACCTAATCTGTCTATCTTGGTTTCTTAATGACCTCTCTAACAGTGGCATATCCTCGTTACTTGATGAACTTTCTCTGATTCTCTTTTGTCTTTTAACTTCCCTTTCTTTTTGTCTATCTATCCTCCTTTTCACTGCTTGTCTAGTATTCTTAAACGGAGTGGTTACTTCCTCCTCCATAGATTCAACACTATTATAACCATCATACGTATTATTTTCTTCTCTCATAAGAGTTTTTGGTATTGTTTCCTCTTGTTCATCAGTTTCGTCATAAAATGGTGTTGTTATTTTTTGTTGTACCAGTTCTTTTCCAAAATCTGGGGGTATCGCATATTTAACTTGTCTGACTAGTTGTCCATCTGAGTATAACCCTTCCAAATAATTGTTATTATTATCATCTCCCTTATCCAACAATATCTCGTCTTAAATGTTCCACATGTGAACGTGCCACATGTCCTGTAATTTGGTTCTTGATACTATATGACACTGGTCCTAACTTTTCTAAAATGTAATATCCTGGGATCCAATGAGCATCGAATTTGAAGTTTATTCTATGTTTCTTATAGTAAACCCTATCACCTACTTTAAATTCTTGCAGTTGTGTATTTTTATCTGCGTACTTTTTCTGTCTTTCTCTGGCTTTAATTATATTTCTTCTTAACCTTGCATGTGCTTTGTGCTTTTCTTGTAAAATCATTTCCTGAAAATCCTCCCCCATATATTTTCGTCTAGGTATTAACAGATTGTCAATTGGGAGTATTAGTTCTCTTCCGTGTAGTAAGTAAAATGGTAAAAAACCTGTCCCTTCATTTTGGTGTGTTAGTATCGCCCCTAACGCAGGTCCCAAGTAAAGATCCCAGTCCCTATCATGTTCCTCTACATTTTTTGCTAATATATCGTATAATGTCCGATGTTGTCTCTCATTTTTCGCATTTGAGGAAGGTCTATAATAAGAAGTTTTTACGTGGACGATATTCAAATCTTGTCATAATTTCTTAAACTTCTTGTTTACGAACTCCTTTCCATTATATGTGAGTACTGTCTGTGGGCAACTAAATCTTGGTATATATTCTTGTAGAAAAATATTAATAATGGAATCAGCGCTCATATCTGGAATAGGATATACCTCTGGCCAAATACTATAGAAATCCACGATATAAAGTAGATATACATTCCGCGATAATGTTTTGGAATGAGGACCTGAAATATCTAAACTCACTTTCTGCATTGGAAACTGAGGAATATCAGTTTCTTGTAAGGGACATTTAATTGTTTTCATATTTCTTAACCTACATTTCTCACATTTGTCAACATACTTATAGACACTCTTACACATATTTGGCCAGTAATACTTTCTCTTGAGGGCTTTACACAATTTATCACGGCCAAGATGACCATTTTCATCATGATATGCCGTCAAAACCTTATTTTCTAACTGTTTCGGAATGTATTTCCTCAATTCCGCCTCCTCACTTTTTTCATTCATATAGTATAACTGCCCATCTTGTTGCAATTCTATAAAGTTCTTTTTGAAAGTATTTTCACCTGTTTCTTTCAACTTTTGTTTAATTTCTATTACTTTCGGATCCAATTCCTGTTCTTCCTTCACATTAAAATGCAATAATTGTGGATCTTCCGCTATTGGTTCAGATTCTTGTTCTGTCTGTGAGCTTCCAAAATTTTCTCTATTCAACATGGCCGAATCTAATATATTTACTTGCCAGTTTCGGTCGTTTATCTCCGGGTCTCCCTCATCTTCAGTATCCTCAGATCTCTCTGGATATGGGATTCTGGACAATAAATCGGCACAGGTGTTATGTTTTCCTGAAATGTACTCTACTTTTGCGTTATACTCGTGCAAATTCAACGCCCTTGTTTGTATTTTCCTGTTTTGTACTGGGACCTCTAGTAAAGACTTTAATGGCATGTGATCAGTTCTAATAATGAAATTGGCGTTATGTAAGTAATAATTTAGTTTCTGCAAGGCATAGTGTATAGCATATGCCTCTTTCTCTACTGTAGCCCATTTCTTTTGAGACTTGTTAAGTTTGTGTGAGAGAAAGTAGATTGGTCTTTCATTCTTAACTCCTGGTATTCCTGAATTTTCTCCTTCATATGGTTGCGTTAAACATGCTCCTATGGCATTATCTGAAGCATCTGTATATAAAATCAATTGTTTGTTTAGATCTGGATGTGCCAATAATGGAACTATTGTTAAACTATTTTTCAAAAAAATCAAATGCCTTCTGACAATCTTCATTCCATTTAAATCTTGCGTATTTGCAAGTCAGGTTTGTGATGGGTTCTGCTATTTGTGCGAAATTTGGAACGAACCGACGATAGTACCCACACATACCGATAAAAGCCCTAACTTCTCTCACGTTGGTCGGAGCAGGTAGTTCTTTAATGACTTTCACTTTGTCCTGATCTGGTTTAATTCCTTCTCTATCGATGATGTACCCCTAATACTTAGTTTCTGTTTTCAAGAATTCACATTTACTGAGTTTCAATTTAACATCGTGTAACCTTAGCCTATCAAATACTAATTTTACATGTTTCAGGTGGTCTTGTACATTTCCTGCTGTGTAGATCAAAATGTCATCTATATATGCTAATTCGAACTTTTGCATGCCTTTTAATACGTGATTTATTAATAACATATAATGAGAAGGCGCCGTCCGTACCCCAAAAGGCATACGTAAAAATTCGTAAGAACCTGCGTGAGTACAGAAAGCACTTTTCTTCTGAGCATCTGGCGACATGGGAATACACCAAAATCCTGACCTTGCGTCTAGCGTAGTGAAGAAAGTAGACCCATTAAGTAGCCCCAAAATATCATCAATCACCTGCAATGGATGAGCTACATTCTTGGTGATTTTGTTCAGGGCCCTGTAGTCACAGCAGAATCTGTGACTCCCGTCCTTCTTGGTCACGATTACAGTCGGAGATGACCATTCTGACTTGGATCTTGTTATGATTCCTGCTTTTAGCATATCTTCTATTGCTTTTTCTACAATTTATCTATTTCTTAGAGGAGTTCTATATGGTTTCAAACTGATTGGTGGATGATTTCCTGTGTCTATTTCCATAGTAACTGTCTTGGTCTTACCCAACTCCAAGTCATTAATGGCAAAAACATCCTGGTTTTCTCTTACTAACTTTTCTAATACTTCCTTATACTCTTGCAGAGCTTTCAATTGTGATAATAACTTTTGTTCTCTCTTCAAAAATGACGTTGTTTTTTCTACTGAATGTACCTGAGATGGATGTTTTCCGAATGCATGGATCAATTCATCATTCCGTCTTTTCCAACTTCCTCTACTTCTATATCTGGTATTAATAGGGACTTCTGGATACTCATTTGTTGTCAATTCATCTTTAACTGTTGTTACTATGCTGCTAAGATTATGTGCTATTTTTGCAATCACACAGCCTCTATACAATTTAATCTCCTTCCCTGTGTTGTTAAAAATCATTACTGGAAAACTGAAGTGTCTGTCTAACGTCATTATTCCATCTGTGACCTCTAAGCCTGGTTCATCTATTATCTCTCTCTCTAACTCTGTTACTGTGACTGTTTGTCCTATCGAAAAATAAGGATTTTTGTTTTATTTTTGCTTGTATCAGATTGACCGTCTGCGGTTTTAAAGTCATGGATATTTTAACTCTGACCAGCGCCGATACGTGCATGTCTTCCTCTAAATCAACATATACATCTTGAAACCTCAATTTATGTAAATCAAAATAAAGCCTTACACCATTTTTCAGTAAGAAATCCCTGCCTATGATCATGTTCCTACTTAAATCTTTGACCACATGAAAAAGGTGTCTCACATTTATTCCTCCTAATTTAAAGTTTATCAAAGTCTGTCCGACTACCTCTAAATTGTGTCGGGTAACAGAATGAAGATTGTCCTGATTTCTAAATATTCTACAATTCTTTAATATGCGATATAAGAATTTTTCCTTGATCACACTGACTTGAGCTCCTGAATCAATCAATGTTCTAATTCTAAATTTGCCTATTTCTATAATGCATGAGCAGGGATCAGTCATATTCACTGAGAACTGTTTTATCTCTCCAAGTTGAGACCGCTTTCTATATTCTCTATTTCTACTTGTCCGCCTATACTTGTTATTGTAATCAACATATTCCTTAATTCTTAGGGCCTTTTTAGTTTTCCCTCCTACCGCAGGTCCTTTTCAGTAAGTGGGGCGCCAGTTTCCCTGACTTCCTGATCTTGCAAAATTTCTCTGCATTTCTCCATAATTCCTATTTGGTCTACTATTCACATTTCTATTCTGTGCAGTAACCTGAGCACGTCTGTTGCCACAAAATCTAAAAATGTGTCCCCTCTGTCCTCAATTCCAACAGACCATATTTGTATTAGGTATTGTCTCTCTTATAGGATTTCTCATTTGTCTTCCTCCATCTTGATTACTTTCGTTATTATTTCCATGCAGTGTCTGTATTTCTCCCCGTCTTCTCCATCTGTACCTTGCTTGTCCTATCTCCATAGGTTCCTCAATTCTCTCTTCTCTATTGATTCCTATTTCTCGTCCTACCCTTAATCTAAATCTCCCTCTCAAACATTCTTCCTGTACAGCTATATCCACAGCCTGTGATAATCTTGCAGGCTTTTCCCTCATAAGCTTGAATTTAAGTCTATCCGACTTTATCCCGTCAACAAATATCCCAACTAACATCCTTTCCACCTCTTCACCCTGTACATTCTGTCCTAGAAACGCCCCCTCAGCTAAATTAATTAACCTGTCGCTGTATAGTTGAACACTTTCTCCATTGTTCTGCTTAGATTGTCTTAACACTGAGAAAGCGTGTTGTGGATCTGTGATCTCCACATACTTGTGAGCCAAATCATCTTTAAAATGTTCCCAAGTCTCATCTGCCCAAGCTTCTAACTTCCTCCTAATATGATCCGAGACCGGTGATACAGTGGCCTGGTAAGCAATTTTTTTCTTTTCTTCGTCCGTGGCTCCTACTAAGAAAGAGTGTTTTTCTACCGCTGTCATCCATTTCTTAAAATCTCTGGCTTGTCCACTGAATTTTTCAATGTCTGTACTTACTCCTTGTTGTTTTATTGCTGTGTTAAGTTTGCCTATTGCTCTACCTACTCCACATAAAATTTGTGTCAACGACGCCTCATCCTGTGCCATTTTAGTGTCTTTGTTAATTACTCAGATAAGTTCAATCAATGAAAAAACAATTATTGCACAGTTACAATTAAAATCAGATATAATCAATACAGTTTTTATGTAAGGATACACTTGAGGCTGTAACTTTCCAAGCGAGTAGTGTCCTTCAATGTACTTCCAATTGAGGAGAGCTTGGTATTTGCTAGTTTCGATCCTGGGAAACCTCTGGGTTTAGTTATCTGTCTTCGCTAGTGTGATGAGCAACTTCACCCGTGGTTGGGCACGTCTGATTTCACCCGTGAAAGGGCACTTCTGATTTCACCCGTGAAAGGGCACTTCTGATTTACTTGGTTCTTCTGTATCGTTTTGGTCTGGAAACGCCTCGAGCTCAACTTCGGTCAGAGGAACAAGGCGATTGGAATAGGCTCTCCTCTTTAGCAGGGCCGGCAACCATTATGCCCACTCACCTCAGAGGAGCCCAATGCTGCAGCTGAATCGCACTTTATGATAAACATCTTCATGAGCTGGGCATTTTCCTCTCAAACTTGAGTAAGCTTCAGCCTTGTTGCGGCTGCCCAATTATATCAGTTTTCAAATCAACAAAACGATTTTATGGCTGCAGGTAGACCCTTGGTAGAAATTCAGGTTCGCAACATTGACATACTCGGTTAGATGATGTATCCAGTATCCAACAGCAGCGTATAGGAGTAACCCAACAGAGCCTGGAGCTGACTTGACAACGAGCTCTTATAGCCGCCCTTTACAAATGACAATGTGGAGCTGTGGAGCAGCAGCAGCCTCTTGAGAACGACCGTTTCAGGCCATGGCTATGGTAATAGAAGAAGCCATCTTTTCCAACTGCATTCAGCAATAGTTTAGAACCGTAGCATGACTTTCTTGGAGCGCGCTTCGGAAAATTTTTGCCGCGGTCAGTACTTTGTGTGTTCTTCAACAACCCATGATTCTGGATCCTGGTTTATGCGGCGCCAATTTGAGTCTATAGCAGAGTGACGAGACTCAACAGCAACGGTATGTATGAAGTTAAGCCAGCGGTGACTATAAAATTCAGTTTATTCAGCAATATCAAAAGGCGTACAGGAACTACAAAGGTCAAAGCATCTTGCTGGCTGGGCAGGCAAAGTCACAACTGATTTCTTGTGTGAGAGAGAGAGAGAGAGAGAGAGAGAGAGAGAGAGAGAGAGAGAGAGAGAGAGAGAGAGAGAGAGAGAGAGAGAGAGAGAGAGAGAGAGAGAAAAATCCTGCCTCCATGGGATTTGAAAACAAGACCACAGTGCCATGATTCTGATTTGGTCATGGACAAATAGCGAGTTGAGAGAGTGCAGAGATTCGCGCAATTCAGGCCAAGATCGACTCGATTCACATATTCACGCTTGGCACGAGGACAGCCGAGCGAATCGCTGAGCAGGGGACACCATCTATTTCAAGGCGTCATTTCAGGTTGGACCGTATTCGAAGTCGGACCGGTTACAGTTGAATAGGGCTATGGCAGAGCCTCACCTCGCTGCCACTTTTAGATGAATGTTTATGTCAGTTGAGAGTGTCAGCATTGACGAAGTTTGACTGAAGATGAATGCTGAGGTCGTTCGAGAAATTCTATGTCGACAAAGTGCAACTGTAGACGTCGATTGCAAGTATTTGTGAACATTGATTTTAAACTTATATCGATGTGTTCATATTATCGTGAGGCATGTACCATGTAATAAACTATGAACATTGTATACTGTAGTGTTAGATCAAGTTCGTGCGGACTGTCAATTGTCGCGGAAAGAGTGGACACAGGTTAGTGTCGCAGAAGTCATGCCAGAATTGCCCCAGTGCAACTTCGCTCGTGGGCAGATGTTTGAATCTATCGTTAAAGATATTGGCACACAACATAACGCTTCTCGCTATGCAAGAGAAAGCTGCATGTGCCTTGACATGTATGGGTAACATACAATTGAAACCACGGAGTTCAGCAGCAGAAGTATATGTCGAAGTGTACCCCTACAAGCTGACCGTAGCCAGAATGATGTTGTCATCATTTAACGTTATCACATGCACGTAATCATGCTGATAACCAGGCATGTCCATGGGAATGGGATTCCCATGGGAATCCCGTGGTAAACGTCCCATGGGATGGGATGGGACGGGACAGCACACATTTGTATTTTCAATGGAACACATGGGACAGTAGCCATGTCTTAGCAACTTGATCTACGTAAGAAGAGCCACCCTTAATTTTTTATTGTTTTTATTTTTTACATTTTAAAATCCTTTTATCCTTCTTTTTTCTTTATATATTTGTATCAATTCTTTATCTTGTCGTGGGACACCGGATAAATAAATAAATGCGCGCATGCGCGCTGCTAGTCGGCTAATCTTGTTGTTGATTCGCGTCTTTGGCAGTTTGTAAATACGAAGCTAGTTTTAATCTGTTGTAATCGAAGTTGTTTTGTTGCTGAATTGCAGTATTTTTATTTTGTTAAATATTGGGTACTATATTTACAGTCTATAAATATACGGTAGTCCTAATTTCAAATAATGTGTGAAGGCAGTCACTTGAAGTCACGGTGTTACTGAGTGTAGGCTGTGTAAGCCTACGGTACCCCAAAATGGGCAACCAAAAATATGAGTTCCAGGATCTTACTAAAATTTTTGTTGCTAAGATGCTGAGTAGGGAAGAATGGTACATGATTGGTGTTTCAAAAGAACTTTTAAAGTCTTCAACAGCTAATGTTAAAGCAGGTAAAATATCTGAAAGTATTTTAGCACCATTTGTTTACTGTGCAAAGTACAAAACGCTATACAGTTGGTATAAGTTGACTAATGAAAAATGGGTTAATCAAAGTGGTTATGGAGTAGCAATACAGCATAGCATGAAATGTGGTTCCGGTGGTTCTACTAACATCAACAGATTTTTTGAAGCCAAGCAGCGGGAAGTAACAAAACCACCACCAACATTGTCAAATGCGTAGCAAAAACAGTTGTTTAACTAATTACATCACATCCAACAGTATCTATTTCGGCTGGATGTGACATTATATGTGATGCTGCTAACTTTGCTGAAAATCTACTCACGCTGCAAACAAGGTATATAATTACACTATATCAGTGCTAGTGACTCGTTCTATTTTGGCACAAGGAAAATTGGCCAAACTGCAGTTTCAAAAATTGTTTCAAAATATGGCACAAGATCCAGAAAGTGCAATTTCGGGAATAGTTGACTTTTGGTCTGCAAGACAAACATATCGTTTGCCATATGGGGGGAATTATTTAATGTGGACTAGATCAAAATTGGGAATGGATTACTTTTCCTCTGTCTCTTATAAACGTTGATAGTAATTAATCCCATACTGCAAAATGTACGCAGAGTTTTTTTGCACGTGAATTTCTTGCCGAATGTACCATATTCTCCATTCCATTGTAAGCATGACGGCAGCATTTGATGGACGGTTTGATACCAATACAGAAATGCACCGATCTGTTTGTACTGAGCACGAGTTATCAACATGCATTACTGATATCTTCACCAGAGGCATGATTTCTGAGCTGAATCAGTTCATGGATCAACTTTAATTTATTGAAACATATTACAATAGACATCAGGCAAAGGCAGCTACCATTTTCCATACCAACAAAATCTGTAACACGTGAATGGTGATCATATTACCAACGTTTCAATGCTCATTTAAAAAATTACTCGCATTATTTTAATGAAGATGATGAAGAATTCTTAAACCACATTCCGAATATTGCTCAGATTAAAGGAATGCTGTGCATACATGAGAAATTCAAATTTTTTTTTTTTTTACAAACTAGAAATTGATGGTGCAATGTCTCATTTAATTTTGCTGTTATACTTCCTCCTAGACTATCAGTTGTACAAGGTTATTGTTGATATTGAAGAAGAAACTTCCAGCAGCATGGTGAAGAAATATTGTCAGAACTTTCAGAAAATTATTGGAGAAAAGGTTTGGCCATATTGTGGCAGTTCTCTGGCAGTTACTGCAGGAATCATTACTGGAGTTGACATTAAAGCCAAAATAGAAGACATGGTCAAGTCAGTTGTTACTAAGAAGAAAGGGAATGTGGACACCAATAAATGGGCCAATGATTGGATCACTCTTTCTAAGTCTGCTGTTCCAACTGTTATTTCATTCATTAAGGAGTTAAATCTTTTTTCTGAATCATCTGCTGTATGTGAAGTAGCAGGAAATGTAGAACAAAAGCCGAAAAATGATTTTGACTTATTTTTTGTTCCTCTGACATAAGCCTGGGTCATTGACATTGAAGTGAGTGACCGGGCATGAGGAAGAATGGAGATGAGAGTGGGAGACAGTAAAGTGACTGACCTGGCTATGAGAAAACAGCCAGTCCTGAGAAATAAAATAGTGAGGGTAGAGGAAAAAAAACCCTAGGGCGGATGGGGAGAGAGATAGTATATTTGTTTGTGAAGTCAAGGGAATTCAGGGAGTTGAGTTTGAGATACCGAAGGAGTCGGTAGTCCACGGACAACGGTGTTGTGTTGTTCTCCGAGTTGTGAAGACAGGCCTGAACCAGAGTGGGTTCTATAGGGAGTGAGGGCCTAAACCCAGAGTGGGTTGCATAGTTGAGCAGTGGCTCCGACCCAATGTGTGGGTTGAACTGTGGGAGATCCAGCCGTGGATAGTAGCTGGATTACCTGTCTTGTGGATTGAGATAAGAAGCAGGCCGTGAGAAGGCATTGATGTGTGCTGGTTAAATTGTGAGGAGGATATTTATATTCTATGGATTACATTATTTTCTGGATGTATAAACATGTTCCGTCTGTCCGTCTTATTTCTGGAATAAATGATTATGTGCGCCAACTCAATCTTGTTTCATGACTGGTGAAGGTGCACTTCTGGGGTGAGTTGGATTAAGAGACAGTTAGATAGCTCAATTGACACACCATGAACATCGTTACCTAGACAACGACCATATCACGACAATATCAAGCAAAGATCATCAAGAACATTAATATTATCATCAAGAACGACGTGTGACATCTGGGAGCTCGTCGCTTAGTAAGGAGTATCTGGAAGGCTACGTACGGTCAAGAACATTATAGACAGTGTTGCCATTCTGAGATATTTGTGGGCTCCTCGCTGAGAGAGGGTGGACAGCGGAGTGTGTCCACCGTATAAACACTGAGTTTTTCTCCGTGCGGGAACTGGCTACAGACAGTTCACGTCAAGTCCACTACAGGTGAATTGGAACCAACCATATCGCTAAAGCGAGTGGGGGTGTCAGAGAAATAACGATGCACAAAAGTATGCACGGCGAGACGGGCTGCACATTATCGCTGTCGGTGATAAAGACACGCCATACAGACTAACCGGGAGAGTCCATTACGGTGACAGGTAAATTTGATACCAGGCAGTAGTGCTGAAACTAGCAGACGCGGAAATGAAAGACCAGTGTTGAATCCAGAGTGGCAAGGGCAGCGTGTGTGTGTGTAGGACATCGCTCGCGGTGATAATGACAGGATTGGGAACCAAAGATATTTGACAGGTGTGTGGTGAGGGAATGCACCGTGTGGTCGCTTTTTGACTGGTCAAGATTTGTCGACGCCGTTAAAAGATGAGGCGGAGTTAAGAGACAGTGCAGGTGGAAATTGTGAGTCTCCACGGACAATTCGGGTCAGCGCTGTTTACGAGAACATTGAACTCCCGGGAAGGGGAGAGTTAATGAATGTGTAGAATACACTGAGAAAATTGACATTTCTGAATCACCGGGAGGGGTGACAAAAGTGGGTGGAAAGAACCCTACCGCCAGAGTTGGGGCGGGTTAATGGTGTAAAGTGTATTTTCCACGGAGTTACCAGAACAGCCGGGTCGGGGCTGAGAAGTTGTGTGGAAAGTGTTTTTGTATGACGGAAAAGTGTCCGGTCATTTTACAGACAGTCAGTGTGGATTATTGTGACAAAGAAGACTGAGGTACTGACTTGAGGTGTCCGGCAAGGTCAAGGCTGGGGACAGTGGAAAGTTACTGAGATGTTCCATAGTGGAACTGGATAAACAAGCTGTTTTTGTGTGAAACAAGACTTTATGCTCGTCTTTGTTAAAAGCTCTTTGTGTTCATTACCTTATAATCAGCAAACATTTTGTCAACGATTGATGACGTGGCATCTCCGCGAACATAGTTGCACACAGTAGCAAAAAAAAAAAGATCTGACTGTACAAAATTAAAATGTTGAACATTTCCTGCCATCATTTTGGTCTTTTCTCTTGGTGAATCTACAACATATAGGATACAAATAGAACCATCTCAGCAACTAAGCTAAAAAGAACATTTTGGATTATTACTTTGGTGTTACCACGTACAGAGAAAGTAAATAACGTTAGGGACTGTGTCGAAGCAGAACATGTTGGATAATCACTATCATCTTCAGCTTGGTCGACAGTTGAAACTTGTGATTTAAACGTGAAATTCAGTGAGTCGTTTTGGAATCTGGTGTCGTAGACATTCCCAGCGGTTTGCGAATAACTATTGAAGCGAGAAAAAACTTTGGTGACTGAATAAAAAGAACTTGTGGCGACGGATTAATGGGCACATATTTGTCGGCCAACGATTTGGACATTCTGTTTGCTGCTCATTGTCTTATAAATATTGTTTTCGGTTGTTAAGCTATTACTTGTATGTGGTCCGGTGTTTGTCAGGTGTAGGGGATTTTTGGGGTGTTTCTCGAGAGTCGGGATACAGCACAAAAATTTATTTTCTTTCTGGTGCTTACGATATTTTTGTAAGGAAAACGTTAATGAGTTAACGTGTCGTGCAGTGGCATTGGAATAGTCTTAACCAATATCTAGAGCCGAGTTGTCTGACGTCAGATTTGTGTATATGTGATGCTATAAATTGTTTTTGTTTCTCTTTCTTTTCATAATATTTGCATATGATATTTGCTGTGTTCGGATATATGTTATTATTGTGAACTTTTGTCGTGTCTACTATCTAGTGGTATCTGAGTCAGTTTATATTTTACGCGCACTGTGGGTGTCCCTACACAAGCTTGTGGTTGTTACTGTGGTTTATTTCTGTGTGATCATCGTCTCCGTGTACTCAGCTTGTGAAGTCTAGCGTTGGATAGTCATCACTTAGTGTTATCATCCATTTGTTTGTATATGTATTTATATGTATGTTTAACAATATTTCCAGGGACTTTATGAACTATGTGGTCATAGATATATATACGAGGGAGTATAGGTGATACTTCCCCCCTCACTACCTAGTGCTTATAGAGTGACTGGGTGAGTACAGAGTGATATTTTAGCACTACGAATTTACGTACACAGGGAGTGCTGGTGTACGTAGGGAAGTGACACAAAGACTAACAGCAGAGTCGTCACATTTATAGTTGGCTGATTGACAGCAACGTGTCCACAAGTACAAGATGCCTACTTTAATGGAATATATTGAAGCAGGTGAACGAATAGGCCTGAAAGGTAAAGAGTTACAGGAGTATGCAGAAGCAAAAGAACAAAAACAGACGGAAAGAGAGGAGAAGCATAATGAACGCGAGGCAAAGCGTCTACAGGAAGTAAAGTTAGCTGAAATGGAAAACAAACGTCTACAGGAAGAGACACAAGTAAAACTAGCCGAAATAGAAAACAAGCGTCTACAGGAAGAGAGAGAGACACAAATGGAACTTGAAAAGTTAAAACACACAAATGCGGTGGAACTTGAGAAAGAGAAGATTAAGATGGAAGCTGAAATTGCTCTCAGAAAACTAGAACTATCGTCGAAGGGTCAAAGTGAGGAAAGCAGAAAACCTTCGCAGTCGTCACAGAGATTAAAACTGCCATACTTTACGGACCGAGACAACCTTGAATCTTATTTGGACAGATTTCAAGCAAGTGCGAAAACTTTAGGCATCCCAGAAAACGAGTATGCGATACGACTTGGCGAATTTCTGACGGGTAAGGCACTAGACACCATGTTCAATTTACCTGTAGAAGAAAGAAACAACTACACTATCTTACGTCAACGGTTGCTGACAAAGTTCCAACTCACTGAGCATGGATATAGGACAAAGTTTAGACAGTTAGTGCCAGAGACAAATCAAGATTTCACAGATTTTGTTAACACCGTAAAGAATACATTTAACAAATGGATGGAGCTTGCAGAAGTAGGGAAAGATTTTAATAAATTAGTAGATCTAATGTTAAGAGACAAGGTAGTATCTGCATGCAATTCTAATTTAGTGGCGTTCTTTGAGGAACGGAAGCCAAAGGACATAGACACAATGTCTCAGTTAGGGCAAAACTATATGACTGCACATCCTAACAGTTCTATTGGGAAACTAATGAGTGAGGAAATAGTCTGTGCAGCGTACACTAAACAGGACCAGAATCCAGTCATCAGACCAAGGGCGAAAAGTGTGGATTCAGCACAGAAAGGTGAGCAGCAAGAACTTCAAGATAATGGTTTCCGAGGAAACAATGTTGGTAGAGTAGGACGGTACCCATATAGAAGAGGGAACTTCCAGAGACGTCCAAATTATGCCGGATGTTGGAATTGTGGGAGCTGGAGACACAAGGCAGCGGAGTGTGACGTGCAGCCAGCCAGTGAGCCAACAAGTAACGCAAGGAAGGAGATCATCTGTTTCAAATGTGGTAAGAAGGGGCATATCAGCCATCAATGTAGGATGAGAGAAACAGAACACTCAAATGCAGCGCAAGTAATTGAGACGCTGAACAATGAAGATTGTAGTGGGTGCAAACCTCTTTTTGAAAAAGACAGTCAGCCAGTCCTAATATGTGGTCATACAGTGAAAGCAGGATCAGCAGTGCATGAAGGAGGAAGTTTGAAGCTGCATCAGGGATTTGTCAATGATAGACCAGCGTTAACAATTAGGGATTCCGGATGTACGTCTATCGGAGTGAGGAGAAGTTTAATAGATCCCTCGGATTATACAGGGAAAAAAATTAGATGCATAACATTCAACGGCACAGTAGAGTTCTACCCATTAGCCACAATAACAGTAAAAACACCATATATCACTGGAAGAGTGACAGCGTGTGTTTTGGACTCACCAGTGGCTGATTTGATCATAGGAAATGTTATAGGAGTTAAAGATTGTACAGAAGAGGAAGTAGTTTATTGGGACCAAAAATATAGTGTAAGCAGTAATGAGGTAGTTACCACAAGAGAACCTAAATTAGACAGTATAGCTGAGGTAGAAGAGGCACTTGAAGTAGACACAGGAACTCAGGACAAGGATAGTACAGCTGAGCAGATGAGAATGGATCCCAAATATAGTGCTAGTGAATCCCAGAGACAAGATACTACTCTGAACAAATGTTTTCAAGGGTGTAGTAGAGTAGAAAATAGTCAGTCAGGGAAGGGTAGATGGTGCTTCGAGAGGAAGAACAATGTTCTCACTCGCAGGTTTTCAGATAGCAGAACTGCACGTGGGCAAGGAGCAGTACCTTTAGCACACAGAGACCGATATACTAGAACAGCTCAGGATAGTGCATGTGCAGGGCACATAGGCATAAGGCGTATGCAGCAGAAAGCAAGGTGCCAGGTATATGGGCCAAGATTGAATAAAGAGTTCAGACTAAACAGAGACTCAAGTGTAACGGTGCAATATACAGATAGGAAAGTTGAGTCAGGTCAAAAGAGTTTTCGCGACATTACTGACCCAGGGCTAGGGATATCAAACAGATGTTGTAACGGTAGAGGTACCATGAGTCATGGGTACATGAAAGGTAGACACAGCATCGACAGGAATCAGAGGTGGGTTGAATGCAAGAACAGAACCACCTGATATAGGGTCGGCACACAAATAGTATTGTGGGGTCGTGAAGTAGTAAGAGACCTGTGGGTACATAAGTATAATGCTTTCCTATGATGTATTATTATTATGTGATGTATTAGTTCATGCATTGATACACAAGATAGAAAGATTGGTTGTATTTATGTGTGGGGAATATAGGGAGTGTACTATGAGCATTTGATGTATTATGTAGTGTGGTAGCTAGAGTAAGGTGCAGCCATACTTAGGGCTACCCAGGCAATATGTCTGGGTCACATGTTTAGTAAGTTTTAGTCTCCCAATATTTGAAAACGAAGTTTTCTTTTAAGAGGGGGGTGATGACATAAGCCTGGGTCATTGACATTGAAGTGAGTGACCGGGTATGAGGAAGAATGGAAATGAGAGTGGGAGACAGTAAAGTGACTGACCTGGCTATGAGAAAACAGCCAGTCCTGAGAAACAAAAAATAGTGAGGGTAGAGGAAAAAAAAACCCTAGGGCGGATGGGGAGAGAGATAGTGTATTTGTTTGTGAAGTCAAGGGAATTCAGGGAGTTGAGTTTGAGATACCGAAGGAGTCGGTAGTCCACGGACAACGGTGTTGTGTTGTTCTCCGAGTTGTGAAGACAGGCCTGAACCAGAGTGGGTTCTATAGGGAGTGAGGGCCTAAACCCAGAGTGGGTTGCATAGTTGAGCAGTGGCTCCGACCCAATGTGTGGGTTGTACTGTGGGAGATCCAGCCGTGGATAGTAGCTGGATTACCTGTCTTGTGGATTGAGATCAGAAGCAGGCCGTGAGAAGGCATTGATGTGTGCTGGTTAAATTGTGAGGAGGATATTTATATTCTATGGATTACATTATTTTCTGGATGTATAACATGTTCCGTCTGTCCGTCTTATTTCTGGAATAAATGATTATGTGCGCCAACTCAATCTTGTTTCATGACTGGTGAAGGTGCACTTCTGGGGTGAGTTGGATTAAGAGACAGTTAGATATCTCAATTGACACACCATGAACATCGTTACCTAGACAACGACCATCACACGACAATATCAAGCAAAGATCATCAAGAACATTAATATTATCATCAAGAACGACGTGTGACACTCCACCAAACGAAGCACTTAAGTTTGATGACACCAGAAACAAATGCTTTGAGGATGAAAATCAATGTTTCAAATATTACGGCAACCAACTTCACAACCATTAAATTATTGGAAAAATGAACATAGGTTTCCACTGCTAAAAGCAAGTGCGAACATTGTTTTTGGCCATACCAGTGTCCCCAGCAGCAGTAGAGCGCTTATTTAGCGCAGCTGCATTGTTGTTGAGTAAGTTACGAAAACGGATGTTACCAGCTCTCGTTTTAAACTCTGTGTATATCATATTTGCAAGTAAGATGAAAATTGTGAAAATGGTTCAGGGATTACCTAGATTAACTGAATTATTAGAAACAGTCGATCAGCAGGAAATTGATATTTTGCTGAATGAGCAGAGTGACTCAGAAACAGAATGAGAGTGTCAGAATGACACTGAATTGTCATATTTAGATCCAACTTTGCTTTAATAAAATACTCTTGAATATTAAAATTAATAAATTCTGTTGTTTTACATGTCTCTTTGTACATATAGTCCTATTTAGCAGACACTAACCCTAAATTTTCATAAATTTCATAATTTTATTTGAACTGTATTTCATATTAATATTATCATGGGAATCCCATGGGAGGGGATGGGATGGGACAGGCATAAATTACCATGGGATGGGATGGGATGGGACTGAAAAGTGTGTCCCATGGAAAAGCCTGCTGATAACTCAGTTACAACTTTGCATGCAATTATCACCTTCAAAAATCTCCTCACTGTGTAAGTCGCTGCCATACAGAATGTTAATTTCAATACAATAAATTCAAATGTAAATACCAATTCCAACCAGTTAAATAATTAGTGACTATTTAACTTTCTGTTCTGTAACTTAATCTTACCTATTAGTAACTATTCTATCATTCTACTGGATAATATCAATATATTCTGAGTTCCTAAACAATCCATATTGTGTGTACCTATCACATTTCAATCTATTATCTGTAACCTGATTTTTATTACACTATTAAGTTTCATCATGAACGATAACTAATTCAAATAATCTCTATGTCCAATTTTAGCTACTACAATCTATGCACGATCACTGTAACAGATACTAATCACACAGTTCTGTAATAATATCTATTTAACTATTCATTCTTAGCTATAATACAATCAATTTAAATATGTTTATCAACAATTTACCAACGCACATTTACAAATTTTCTGCAATTATAACTACACATCCACTAATATACACCCGAGTTAAACACTCATAACTTGAACACGTTACAAAGTTATTAATTATTAACGTCAGCTTATTCAACTAGGCACCAAGTTCTAACCTCAAATACTTATAACCAAATAATCTACTATTGCTAACATGCATCCTTCCCTAACAACAAGCTGCCATCAGAATTGATAATAATGTAGGTCAATATCAGCCTATTAAAAGAGGTGTGAGACAGGGGTGTGTAATGTCTCCAGATCTTTTTTCCCTGTACAGTGAAAATATGTTCAGAAATATAGAAGATATGGACGGAATCAATATTGGGGGAAGATACATCAATAACATTAGATATGCAGATGATACAGTCTTGATTGCAGACAATGAACAGGACCTGCAACATTTAGTAGATGCGGTTGTTGCACACAGTGAACAACTAAGGTTAGAACTGAATAGTAAGAAGACACAGATTATGGTCGTCACTGGGAAGAAGGAAATACCACAATGTGATATACGAGTAAGTGGGCATATTCTTAAGCAAGTTAATCGGTACAGTTATCGCGGGACAGTCATAATATCTGATGGAAGATGCCTTGAAGAGATTAGAACAAGGATTGCCATTACGAAGGTAACCTTTTACAAGATGAAAAACATACTGACCTATAAAACGATATAAATAAAAGGAGAAAAAGAGTATTGATGTGCTACACAGAACCTGTACTTTTGTATGGATGTGAAGCGTGGACAATGAGCAGTCACATTGAAAAACAACTGATGGCTGTGGAAATGTGGTTTCTGCGGAAAATGCAGAGAATACCATGGACATACAGAAAAAACCAATGAATAAGTCATTCAAGAAACAAATGAAGATCGTAAACTGATTAGAGAAATTAGACGTAGACAGTCAAATTTTTTGGGGCATGTTATTCAATTCAATTCAATTCAACTTTATTTTAAAAGGGTTACAAATTGGAATACAAATACGAATCTTACATTCGGCCCTTCCAATCACTCATCTTTCATTCATCAATAGGGCATGATACATTCACATAGGAAAATACATTGTCAAATGAATGTTGTAAACATCCCTCACACACCGACACATCTCCCCCCCCCCACCCACCCACACGCATCCCCATCTACTCACACACAACCCCCACCCACCCACACACACCTCACCCACCCATACATATCACCCACCCACACACACACTCTCCATCCACATACACACATCTCCCACCCACACGCACCCCCACCATCCCACATACCCACTCCACCCACCCACACACATCCTCACCATGCCATACACACCCCCACTCATCCATACACATCACCTCACACACACCCCACCCACCCAAACACTCACTAACCCACCCTTCCCTATTAACACACATCCCCCACACTCACACACATCTCCCCACAAACACACCCATCCCCCAGCCCATACACACCCACCTACTCACTCACCCATATCCTCACACCTTCAACCACCCAGCCAAACACTCATCCCCCAACCCACCCACACACCCCCCACAAATCAACACATCCCGCACCCATCCACCCACATACACATTCCCCACCCACCAACCCACACAATTCCCCCACCACCAACTCCCACACACTTCCTACCATCCACCCAAACACCCCCACCCACAGGTTGGTTGTTATGAGAAGAAATGATTTGGAGAACTTGGTGACAACTGGCAAGATCGAAGGTAAGAGACCAAGGGAAAGACCGAGAAGTAAATACTTGGATGGCTTGGCCACGTAGCATGGTCGAGACAGGAACACGGAGCTGATCCACGACTCTGGTGATCGAGTGAGATAGCAAAACATGACCTCCCACGCTTATCGGATGGCACATGATGGATGGATGGATACTTCCCTAAACGTTAACAAATCGATAACAACGCGCAAAATGTAAACACAATCGCTCACTACACACTTTTATAAAATGATAATCAACTGTCTAATTACTCCGCATATATAATTTACTATTCACCGCCTTATCACACGAAATGTCCAGATAATATTACACAGTTTTTATTTCTAATTGCATGTTGTCAGTAATACCAATGATTCAATAATTTACACTATCTACTCACAACTATGAAATCTAAATTACTTTAATGTTTTCGTTTGTTGACATGCAACCGTTAACTACACAGTTCGCTTGTAAATAAATGGTTTCCCGTAGATACGGAAATAAGATCTATCACACAGTCCGAAATAATGTAATTATCACAAGTCCTTTGAAGTTAAAACTGTCACTGTTCACGCCATAAAAGATTCAGTCCTAACATTTTGAATCTCACAACCCGGTTCTGAATGTTTGATTCGACACATGGTGATTCCTGCTCCAAACTGCACACGCATGATTGACGATGGGGAAACTCTGTTACAACTGACCTTGTTCATTTTCTTCCTGTTCATTTTCCGATTTCACTGTCGCGTCTTCGCTGTTTCAATTTCTGACAATTACCTCGATAATTTAAGTTAATGTTTATTTTTTTTTAAAATGTCTATCTCTGCAGTAGTCGTCACACTCCAATACTGATTAACACACGTGATAACGTACTGAGGGTTTCTTGTGTGTTGTCACGCCTTTCGCAAAGTCTATTTTTGTATAAGTTAACAAAAGCTTCTCTAATTAAAAACAGCCTGAGAGGTTCTCGATCTTTCGTCAGCTCTCTGTTGTCATTATCAGTATCAAATTCAAATTCTGTCACCATAGCGAACAATTAAATTGAATGTTCATATGCTCGAACTAGTTTGTGGGCTATAATCATTAATGTGTCGTCCCGAGGCTCAAGTCGGCTTGTCCCCCATGAATGCCAACGACCTTTAGGGGGTTACTGGCCACGGTCAGCTGATAGGTAGGGCTTGTAGGGGTACACTTCGACATACACTTCTGCTGCTGAACTCCGTGGTTTCAATTGTATGTTACCCATACATGTCGAGGCACTTGCAGCTTTCTCTTGCATAGTGAGAAGCGTTATGTTGTCGTGTGCCAATACCTTTAACTATAGATTCAAACATCTGCCCACGGGCGAAGTTTCACTGGGGCACTTCTAGCATGACTTATGTGACACTAATCTGTGTCCACTCTTTCTGCGACAAGTTGACAGTCCACACGAACTTGATCTAACACAACAGTGTATAATGTTTATAGTTTATTACATGGTACTTGCCTCACGATACTATGAACACATCGATATCAATTTAAAATCAATATTCACAAATACTTGCAATCGACGTCTACAGTTGCAATTTGTCGGCATATAATTTCCGGAACGACCTCAGTATTCATCTGTAGTCAAACTTCGTCAATGTCGACACTCTCAACTGACAAAAACATTCATCTAAAAGTGGCGGCGAGGTGAGGCACGTTGTCCCGTGCTCAGCGATGTGCTCGGCTGTCCTCGTGCCAAGCGTGCATATGTGAACCGAGTCGATCTTGGCCCTGAACTGCGCGAAGCTCTGTACTCTCTCAATTCGCTATTTGACCATGACCAAATCTGGATCATGGCACACAGGATCGGCAGGGAAGCATGCTAACCACTACGCTACTACGGCTTTTCTGCTTGTAGTTAGATGGGGGTAAATACTCTACTTCTGTTAGTTGTCTGAACCCACTCTTGTATCTGCAGTGTGTTTCAGCTAAATATTAGTTCTTCCTTCCAGTCCTTGTAAGAACTAAACCACTCCTTCTTAGGACTAAATGAGTTCAACACCAGTCCTTGTGAGGGCTATCCCACTCTTTATGAGAACTAAGTGAGTTCACGATCATGTCTTCTGAGGACGAAATGCATTCAAGATAAGTTCTTTTAAAGTAAACAACAAGGAGGTTACTGAATCTAGCAGGTCCTCCTAAGAACCGGTTTTCATCATTATTGAAACGACGCAATAACGAAGATGTCAGTCAGCGTCAGCCCCATAAGGCACAACTGAACCTGAAGGGCAGAGAGAGGAAAGATTAACAATCCTATTTAGGACTAGCTCAAAAGAGAACAAAGACAGGAAAGAATATAAAACCTCACTAACAAACTGTACTCATTTATAAATGACGCTGCAGAAATAGATGGAATGAGGCCGAATTTGTTATCCCTGTCGTGTTTGTGTAAAGAATGAATGTCGAAGTAGTTATTTGTTCTTCTTTACCACTTTAGTGTCGTCCCTGGAGTGGGGGGAATCAACACCCATATTTGTTTTAATTCAATATCACTATCCTGGAGATATCCAGCAGACTCCGTCCACAGACTCCCTCAATCTGAAGACACCTTCTTCTCACTCTTACTCACCCCTGGATCATGCCCCCTCTCATTCTTCCCCAACATAACATACGTGACAACTCTAGCTTCAACAAATAAAAACAAGAAATTTATTAAAGCAAAGAGTATATGTAGGAGAAGTGTATGTGTGTGTGTGTGTGTGTGTGTGTGTGTGTGTGTGTGTGTGTGTGTGTGTGTAAGGTGTAGAATGTGTGACGTGTACTCTAAAGTGTCTATAGACTCAGATCAGTGTTTCAGGAGTATAGTCATTCTCATCACTGTGCTGAGAACACACTAGCACCATTTATTCCAGACAAGCAACCTCACCAAGGTGATGCTCCTCCGGTCACGTGAAGACTTCCTCCGTTGTCTCTTGAACCACTAGGATGCTTGGACACCCATGACCAACACTGTCTAATGAGAGTCTTCAATCTGTTTCACACTATGAATTTCCTCTGTTGTTTAACTGATTGTTAATCAGAAAATTCTAACCTTATTGTCACTGTTACTGGGGAAATCTTAATGGATCTAGTGTCACTGGTTTTAAAGATTCCCCATATTAACACCACACTCTGACTGTTCTAGGTATCAGTATAAATTTTGTAGGGATGTTCCTGGTATCAGTAGTGTATATCTACAATGTTCTGACTGTTCAGTGATACAACTATCACTTGCTACACATAAATCTCATCAGCATGTCCTGCTCAGCAGAAGCCAGGTTCCCGCAAACCAACTTGGGTATAAGCCCAATGTAGCGGCCTCTCAGCAACTTCTGTCTTCAAATTCTGAGCCATCATCTTCTAAAAATGTGTTAGATTCACTGCTGAAAATCATAGTACACATACGTGGACCTGTAAATGGAACCTGTAGAATAGAGAATACTATGGTGAGGGCAACTCAGTCCTGGCCGGAATTAGGTGAGTGTAGGCCAATAGCAGCACTCAGATCTATAACAGAGATCCGATCTCTGTCATACAGCCAAATAACTCATCATATGATCTGAGACATGGCAACACCAGGAAAGAATAAAGGAACGGGCAGAAACCCAGCAGATGCCCTACTGGAAGATCCTACCATTTCACATTCCTCTTCTCCCTCTCAACCATCCTTAATCTCTCTAATTATTATTCCACTACATTGTCCTCAACTCCCTGAGTAAAATGATATATCACACAAGCTATTTAAAGCCACACAATAGAATACTAGTGCCGACGCTCCTATGATACTTTCTAGCACCGCACTTATAGAACATTCTATCACTAATCATAATACATTATATCACCACACCTATAATACATTATATCACCGCACCTATAATACATTATATCACCGCACCTATAATACATTATATCACCGCACAGTACTGTACTCTATTCCTAATCATACTCTAAGTTAGATATGATTAATAGCCTACCATATGCCTATTCCAGTTGCTAATCGAAACTAGGCGATCACAGACTGGATCTATGTCCGCCGATAACTATCAACAATTTGACACCCCTAGTTTCTTTCATGGAACACAACTAGGGAATAATGCATCGATCTTAACACTTCATAATTTTTGGCCGACTAACTCCCCTTGTTTACCGCAAAGCTTTTTATATTGGCCTGGAGTGACGTCACCAACAAGTCTAGACGCCAATCAGTCCAGAATCTGGTTTCCTCCTCCTGTTTTCGACTAACTGGAGTCAATCCGCCGTCAAATTCGCTTTCATTTGGGGAAAATCTTTGTCCCGTACATCAATATTTCAACCTGAGAATTCCCCACATCACAGAATCCATTCCGCGTCTTGTCCAGACTTTCCGTCTAGCACTTCAAATGCCGTCTCCCGCCTTGCAGACAAATGACGCCGTTGTTCGTCTCGAGCAACAATTTGTTAACAAATGCCGACCGGTGTAGACATTGTAACGCGACGTATTTGTTTTTCGAACAATCCACATCATACAGATTCGCCGACCAGGGGTAGACATTTTGACGCGACGTATCTTGTTTCTCAGTTAGAAACGACGTATTTTTCTCAGTCTGTACAACATCAAAGGATTACTTGTTTTTGCAGACTAATGTCGGGTCTGGTTGTCATCGATCGAACATAACAAGTTTATTTTCCGCGACAATCCCTCCCCCCTTTCCGTAAATATTGAATTGGATTGGATACGTACTATTAACATAATACGCCTTAAGGTGTCGAAAATAGTAGTTTATGTTCACCCTTTACATACCTCACATATTTCTATGTGTTAATGTGTTACAGGGAACTGTTATGTTACCTCTAGAGGACTCATACATGTGAAGCACTTTTCTTTTAATACGCCCCATCGTTGTCATCAAGGTTCTGGATTACAACAAATCCTTTCAGGGTCTCATTATCTGGGTAACAATTTAAGGGGGCAATACCGAGAAACATCCATTTACAACATCGATTTGTCGCACGGTTTCTTTCATGTATCATAACTGCTATTGAATATCATGCCTCTATTAGTGTGTGTTCAACACACCCATACCACACACACACACAAACACACACGAACACACGCACACACACATACACACACACCAGATGAGAGAGAGAGAGATAGAGAGAGAGAGAGAGAGTTACTGTTTATTTATAGCTTATTTACATTCTAGTTAGAGGTCGTAGTGGTGGCCGAAAGGCGATGACCGAGGTAGTGGGTTCGTTCTACATATGGGTCAGTTAGTTGCATGTCCTTTAAAGGAAGTCGCAGTCAACCCCAGCATTTGTTGGCTGTTTGTAATTTCTAGGCAAGTTTAGGTTCAGTGGTTTGTAATTGCTTTCTGAACGACCGGAACTCTGACCACTATATAAAAAGTAACGCAGAGTGGTCTGTTTCCAAATCGCTCGCAGCTGTGGATTTCGACTGCGGTATGCGGGATTGCCAATTGCATTCGTAACCCGTTCGCCACGGCGCCGTCTTGGGTTCTCTCTACACACCGGTCAGTCACACGTTAATGTTGACTTCTTTAGTAAGCAATGGTAAACTACAGAGAGTAACATTTCCTAGTAAATCAAAAACAGACGATGGGGGTTGTGGGTGATTGTATCGTCCTACACAGGATATGCAGCTTTTTTAAATATTATGTCTATTTATTGAAAGAGAAAGGTAGTAACATGGCAGACTGTCGTTGGAAACATACTTGGCTGGGTCTCCGAGTTCCTTCTGTATAACCTTTCCTTGCAACTCAATTGCTAGAAAACAGTCTGGTAACTTGTCCAGAGACTGGACCGTCCACAAACCCGTATAATTGAAATAAATAATCTTGCAACGAAGGGGGACTACTTATTGCTACATCTATTTACGTCCACGAAATCAGATTGCAAATATCAGAAGACGAGATTTAAAATATATGCAATGAGGCAAACTAACTGTGATATGTTAAATTAATTAAGAGATAGATATCCCCAAATCGTTGTTGTCGACTACCAAATGAAAACCAGAAATGGCTCGTAAGACTCCCTATCACTGGAACAATCACTTCTGGTAAGATTCCACTAAGGTATAAGGTAAGGTTATCTAGTAGAAGGCCAAGAGAGCTCAGGAAAGGCACTGTCCTCAGAGAGGAGAAGATCACTCTGGTTAGAATGAAAGCGAGTAGTATTCATGCCACACAGCTCTCCTGATCTATTGTTAAGTGATGTAGTACTATCACACTATTGTTTAACACAGTCACACACAAGCCTCTAAGGAAATTGAACAACTCCGTGGAACAAGATTATAAATTTATAATGAATAACTGGGTGAGGTGTAAGCACCGTGGGCAATCATAATGTACACAACTAGACTTGCCCATTGGTTGTTCTGTCAGTCCATGGTATTCTTTGCATGTTCCTCGGAAACCACCTTTTTACAACCCATTAAATGTTTTTCTGCGCGAGATTCGGCAGCGGATCGCCTCGTGTTGCTTACTTAAGGGGTATTTGAGCCGGTCGTTCAGAAAGCAATGACAAATTACTGAACGTAAAACTTGCCAAGACATCAACAGCAGCTGAAAAATGCTGGTGCTGACTGCAATGTCCTGTAAAGGATATGCGAAAAAAAATTTTTTCAGCTTGTCTGCTCATTGTCCACATTTCACATCCATACAAAAGTGAAGGTTCTATATAACACTTCAACACCCCCCCCCCCCCCCCCCCCCCGTAGTAATTGTGACACTTTTAAAAATTAGTTTCGAACTTCATGATCGTCATTGAATCTTCCTGTCACGCCTTTTATTCGCTTCCAACTCACCAGTGTGACGCGCCACATGGGAACCATTTGCCTAGAGTCTACACCAGGGGTCACCAAACTACGACCCGTGGGCCTGATCCGGCCCGCAACGTAATTTCATCCGGCCCGCCGAGGGTACTCGAATTAGCTTGACATAACGCACGGAACATGAGACGTTGTGATACAATTTAAATGTAAATATTATGTTTAGAATAATAGAAGATTTGCACACGTGCGGAGACTTCACGGCTGCCATGTGTCTTAAATTTAATATTTTCAATTTAAAATTATTGCATCTAGATTTTCTTGTTTATTGTAATGTTTGCTTATTTCGCGCTATTCCATATCCTCCGGATCGTGGCAGCGCAGCCTACGCTCTAACGTGACCTTGGTTTCCATTGTAACACACACACACACACACACACACACACACATGCACACACGCATCTTTCCCTCCCCCAGATGCGTCCGGCTTTCAAAACAGGTCAGATGTTCCTGAAATATTTACTTCTTTTTGCCAGCCATCCACTTTCTAGGTATGTAACACAGATTTCTTTGTTTGACAGTGGAAGGTAAGTGAACTACACATGTGAATAGAGGCAATAAAGTAGTAAACATAGTATAAAAATGCTTTAGAAGTCTCGTGTTATTATGAAAATATTATCCCCAGCTCAGAAGAATTCCCCGGTCAAGGTGTTAATCGAGCTGGTCTCTAGGCCAGTGTTTTTCAACGTTTCTGCTATTGCAGATTCTTACGCAAATGTTTACGTTGCTCAAGGAACTCTGTGCGATGATCTAAGTGTCTGTCCTACTTTATGTAATAAACCAGATGGGTATAAATGTTACATTTAGGCGATTTCGGCCTGTTTCGGCGGAATCCCTGGCTGCCACTCGCAGAACCGAGGTTGAAAAACTCTGCTCTGGGCTGTTTATTTAGGCCGCCCCTATTTATATATTTTGCAAACCTTATTATGAGATATATTTTATTACCAAAGGTACATATGAACTTGATATGTACCTTTGGTGAGCCGTAGCTTCATCAGTAACCCCCTAATTATCTCTTTTTCTTGTGTATGAATAGGATTTTAATTATGTTTCTAATTCAATGACTTTTTCATTTTCAGACCCTGTGTACTTCACCCTCCATTATAGCTACTAAGAAAAGAAAAGTGGAAGCCTAGTGTCGCGTTTTCAATGAAGCATGGGGAGTAAAGTATTTCTTTGTGGAAACAAAGGACCAGAAAACCAGTTGCCTAATATACAGCGAAAGTGTTGCCGTTTTGAAAGAGTGCACTATTCGGCGTCACTACGAAACAAAACATGTATCAACATATTCAAAGTTGTCTGGAACGTTACGCTCTGAGAAATATAAGTCCACGAAACGTGGATTAGAAACACAAAGAAATCTCTTCACGAGAAAGTTTGCTGAAAATGAATCTGTCACTCGTACAAGTTACAAAATAGTGCATTAGATGGCAGAACAAGGAAAACTGTTTACTGAATGCACCTTCATTAAAGAGTGTATGATGGAAGCAGCAAATGACTTGTCTCCTGAGAAAGCCGATTTGTTTGGAACTATCAGTCTTTCGGCAAATTCAGTTGTGCGAAGAACAGAAGGAACTTGGAGAGAACATAGTGCTACAGATACGTGAGAAAACTAGGAACTTGTTGTGGTATTCTCTGGCACTTATGAGTCTACTGATCTCTCGAGTACGTCACAACTTCTCGTGTTCATTCGTGGTGTCAATTTGGACTTTCAGATAACGGAAGAGTTGGCATCCGTTTGCAGCATGCATGGAACAACAATGGAAAAGACAATTTTCAGTGGAAGTGCAAACAATTTTGCAAGACTATAACCTTAAGTGGAATCAGCTTTCGAGGTGTTACAGTTGATGGAGGAAAAAACATGGCTGGAGTGAGGAAGGGTCTGATGGGCAGATCAGGACTCGTTGGAAGATTTGCAAATTCCGGGCGCTCTGTTCATACACTGCATCATCATCAGCAAGCACTCTGTGGGAAAGACTTAGATATTTCTTGTGTACTGAAACCAGTCGTTTCTGCTGTGAACTTCATTCGGGGACATGCACTCAATCACCGTCAGTTCCAGGCTTTTCTTGAAGAAATTGATTCTGAATTCTGTGACTTGCCTTATCACATATCAGTGAGGTGGCTCAGCTGCGGTAAAGTCCTGTTTCGTTTTTACAAGCTCCGAAACGAAATAGATGTTTTCCTCACTGAAAAAGATAGAGCTGATCCAAAGCTGTCAGATCCTATCTGGCTTTCAAAGTTGTCATTTTTTGTCGACATCACATCCCACATGTATGAACTGAATTAGAAACTTCAGGGAAATGATAACCTCGTCTGTGATCTCTACATAATCATCAAAGGGTTTCGGAGAAAGCTGTCATTGCTTGAAGCATAAGCGGAAGGAGAAAACTTTTCTCATTTTCACCGTTTCAAAGAGTATTGCGCTACAATCGCCGAAGATGTCAACCTCGATTCTTCCGAAAAAAATTATTCGTGACTTGTAGAAGCTTATTTTGGGAGAAATTTTCAGATCTTGACAGAAATGAAAGTGACATTCTTCTGTTCCAGACTCCGTTTGATTGTAACCTTGATGATGTGCCAGTTGAACTACAGTTGGAGCTCATTGATTTGCAAGCAAATGACTTGATGAAAGAGAAGCACAGAGAAGGAAAACTTGTTGGAATTTTACCGCTGCTTACCTGATGTTGAGTTTCCGAAACTGAATAAATTTGCCGCTGATATGGCATCAGTGTTTGGAACAACTTATGTCTGTGAGCAAACATTTTCAAAAATGAAGTATGTGAAGTCAACACATCGAACGAGATTGACTGATGAAGCATTTGAAAGCAATTCTCTTGATTGGATGCAGCAATTCCAAACCAAACATAGACTGATATCTTGAAAGCCAAATATCAGTTTCACAAATCTCACTAACCTTTTTTGCTGCTTAGTTTGTGAGATTCGGATATGTGCACACTAGGTCTGATGTAACTATCTTTTTCGCTAACGTCGCCTTCTTTGATACTTTTTTTTAGTAAATAAATATGTTTTTTGTCTTTGTGTTTTTGTGCATTGCACGCCACTCACCCATGATTAACTTAGTTTTTCGTCTTTTCCCCCATAGCTTTCCTTCTGGCTTGCAAGTATTGTTAAAGTTTGTAGCATATCCTAAATAGGACGTTTGTAGCAAGGTTATGTTCAGTAGTTTGCCATTGCTTTCTGAACGACCGGCACCCATACCATAGCGTTAAAAAAAAACATCAGCGGAACACAGTCTGCAGCCAGCTCGCGCGCAGCTGTGTTTCGAACGGGGGTATACGGGATTATGAACCGCTTCCGTAAGACCTTCGCCACGGATGTCGGTGCAAGTATTGTAAAGATTGTGTATGCGGCCCGCGCTCGTCATTTTGTCAGTTATCCGGCCCGCCGGAAAAAAAGTTTGGTGACCCCTGGTCTAGACAACAAACTGCCGTGCGAGTTCTCTCTCTCTCTCTCTCTCTCTCTCTCTCTCTCTCTCTCTCTCTCTCTCTCTCTCTCTCTCTCTCTCTCTCTCTCTCTCTCTCTCTCTCTTCCCCCCCTCCCCACGTTAGTTTTTGCTGAGATGCACGAAAATAACCCGATGCCCTGACACCAGAGAAGTGTGAGTAATTTATTGTGTCTGACACTAGGCGGCAACCGTTTACACCCGACAACCCGAGGTCTTCTAGTCTGCATTTTCACTTCAGTGTTCTTCCTGCTCCGTATCGAAGGGGTTACGGACGGGGTTCGTAATCCCGCTTACCCACGTTCGAAACACAGCTTTGGGCGATTTGGCAGCAGACCGTCTTACGTTGTTTTTTTACGAAATGGTACGGATGCCGGTCGTTCAGAAAGTAATGGCAAGCTACTGAACGTAAACTTGCCAAGAGATCACAACAGCAACAAATGCTGGTGTTGACTCCGACGTCCTGTAAAGGATATTCAACTAACTAGGAGGATGTCCTGGAGGGTTGTGTGGCTGAGAGGTCTAACGCGGTTTAAACGTTTCCTTCTGATGGCGGGATAGAAATGTCCTTCTACATATTGGTCACTTTTACTCAAATGTTGACTTCCCGTTCATAAAGCAATGGCAAACAACTGAACAGTAAAGTTTCCCAGTAAATAAAACATTGTCAATAAGACCTATGTGGATTCCAGCGTTCTGTAAAGTAGGTGCAATATATATTACTATTAGAGGGTAAACTCAGAGTGTGGTATCTAGGCCCTAATGGTAAACAAAGAATAGTCTCTCTGTAACCTACTGTGCATGTCGTAAGAAGCGATAAAGGAAGATTGGACCTGGGACTAGTCTCCCCGCAAGATAGAAATCTTTTTATACGAACATCTAACAAACCGCTAGCAAGTCTATTGTTAAAAAAAAATATGAATAAATCAGTTAATCAAGAAGAAAGACGGATCTTCTAGACGAAGTATGACGAGAAAAAGATAAAGCCACAAAGAGCCTGGAGGGCTGATTAACTTTCTTTCAGGTTGGAAAATCTCCAGGATCGGCACATGGAATGTTACTGGAACTAAGGATGAATTGGGAAAGACATCACAGGTGGTAGAGAGAAATGAACTATTATAGAACTTGCAATTTTGGGATTATATGAAACAAGGTGAAATGGAGTAGCTTCCACTGATAGACGACTCCGTTCTGTTCTCAGGCCATACCAAGGAAAACGAAGTAGTTTCCACGAATAGTTAACTCAGTTCAGTTCTCTGGCCACGCCAAAGAAATGCACAAACCGCAGCGCAGGAGCGGTTCTAATGTATTCAGCTGAACGAACGAATTTTATTTTCAAAGGGTAACAAATTGGACACGCAGTCTTACAGTCGGCCCTTCCAATCACTCATCTTTCATACATCAATTAACTATTGTGCATACTACATTCATATATTGAAAGAAAAAATTATCAAATGAATGTTATGAGTATAAACAATGCATATTACCATGTTATGAGACAGGCAGGCAACCAGACACATATATATAGCACGTGTGCATAGACACATACACTTGCATACATACTTACATCATTTACGCAACTCTATGCACCCACTCAATAAGTCACATATGTACACACCTCGCATACGCATACACTCACTCAGAATCACAAATTTGCTAACAAAAGTTTACTGGTAAATGCAAACCCACTTTCTCTCTCTCTCTCTCTCTCCTCTCTCTCTCTCTCTCTCTCTCTCTCTCTCTCTCTCTTTCTTTCTTTCTTTCTGTGTCTCCCACGCCCTTATATCTTCGTTCATACATATGACTGGAGAAGAGGAAGCAGCAATAACGTTTGAATCCTTGAGCTTTAGAATAATAACAGCAACGCTTTGAACGATAGCAATAAATAAATAAACAAATAAATAAATAAATAAAAATGAATGTGATGTAGTTTTACACTGAAACACATCATAAGGAGAAATCAGATAAGGAGAAATATACATGAAGCATTGAAGAACTATGGGCAATGAAAGAAATGGTAATATCAAAATGGTGATATGTTACCTAAATGCCGAGATAGAATCGATTTTTATGGGCCAATGAAGAAACACCGACTAGTGGTTATGTACGATTATGGAGAATATTACACCATACCATTGTTTTACGTAGCGTACCAACATGTCATACGCAGGAATGTTGTTCTACTTAAAAGAATACACACAGCAAAGTGAGTATCACAAAACCGCAAGCCTGAAAATCACATTTATTATATCTGTATTAGTTAGAAATGTAGTTCATCTCTATATGACATACGTGTTATAGACGTACATGCTTAGGTTATAATCACCATCTGGTGATAAGTAAAACTGCTGAAACTCGAGAGATATATAACATCTTATATGTATCCAAATCAATGCAATGAGGATATCTCAAAAATAAAGCAACTAAGGAACAATGGCGTGGCTGGCTAGAAAACATCTAGAAACACCGAGGCTTTGTAGGTGAACATCTGGTTGAGAAAGTGACTGCCACTTCCATCAAGGATGAACTGTATGTTTCGAAGAGGACTTTTGTAGTGACATTTTGGCGGCGACATTATACACAGTGTGCCAGAGCGGGCTGTCGTTTGTCGAGACTCCTGTCTATTCCACTATTCACATGGGGCAGTGAGGAACATTAAATGTGATATTCACTGGCACAGGAACGGGGCATAATGGGGATGACCCGTTGCTGTGATGTAGGAACCGCAACTAACTAACTAACTAACTAACTAACTAACTAACTAACTAACTAACTAACTAACTAACTAACTAACTAACTAACTAACTAACTAACTAACTAACTGACTAACTAACTAACTAACTAACTAACTAACTGACTAACTAACTAACTAACTAACTGACTGACTAACTAACTAACTAACTAACTAACTAACTAACTGACTGACTGACTGACTGACTGACTGACTGACGAACGAACGAACGAACGAACGAACGAACGAACTAACTAACTAACTAACTAACTAACTAACTAACTAACGAACTAACTAATTAACTAACTAACTAACTAACTAACTAACTAACTAACTAACTAACTAACTAACTTACTAAGGAACAATTTATGGGCGGTTCCTAATAAAAACCAGATCTTGCAACTGTTAATAGACCAGATTTGTACGGAAGTCTGTTGGGGGGAGGTTAAACGTTATTTGTAAGGAATCATGTGTAAATATTTCTACGTGCATAAGCATGAGGTCATTATCATCTGCCACAAATAGACATAAAGCTAGATAGAAATGTCATAATAATGACACCGTTATAAACTACCTATACCTATTTCTCATCTGTCTTTCACCATTTTGAGACTTACCGACTGAATCTCGTACAATGGAATTTCCTGGTAAAATGTGCAGCATACTTAAAAAAACAATATGTCGTTTCAGAAAGCAAAAGTTGGTCGTCGATGGGTCATGTAGGTTTACTTCTCAGAAAATTTTCTCGTACATATTTTAGGCTAGGTCAGTCTAGATCAGTGAACAAAATCCCAGACTCGAAGGGGATTCAAACATATCACCGAAACTGCAAGCACGCGTGCTGACCACAGCCTTACAGCAGATCGTATGTCTATTTAAATAACATTACATTTATCGTAAATTACCGTAATTAGTATTTTCTCTCTATCTTTCAGTCTCTCCCGCTTTCTCTCTCTCTCTCTCTCTCTCTCTCTCTCTTTCTCTCACACACACAAACACACACACACACATACACACACACACATATATGCACACGTGTGTTGTCAGTAAGTTTTGAAGGAAAACTGCAACGTTGCATATGTTTTAATTAATTAACAATTACTGTTGCATGTTGCACGTTGCGTTCAACCCCAGGTTGAATTTAATAGACAATTTAATGTTTCGGAGTTTGCCATTGCATTCTGAAAGAAAAGTTAACGTTGAAGTGCAACTGACCGGTGTAGGGATTGAGCCCACGCACCCACCATAAGGACATTTTAAGAGCAAGCACTCTTAACCTTTCGAAAACGCTGAACTCGAACTAATTAACTACAGGATTTAGAATCACAATGTGTCAGAAGTAATTTATGTCTGATTTTGGACTAGAGATGGATATGGCAGTTGCAATTCGTCCATTTTCAAGGCTTGTGACATCTTAGAAATGTCGAAGCGATATTCTGTGTTATGAATTCTTTTCCCAGCCGTATGAAGTGCGGCGCTGTCAGTGTTTATGGATATTAATGTTTCCTTTACAGTGCGTGCTTTAGAAAGTCATTTTATAGCGAAGCTTGGCAATTATGATATCCACCGCTTTGTATTGGGCTATGTAAATAAAAGCAGCCTACCTATCCGTGGGTAAATGAATATAACGGGCCCATTTTACATACATTGGAGCGGGTTGTATATATGGTGCTAGGCCCATATTACAATATACCAATCGTCACTTAATATATGATGAGGTAAATATAGGGTTTATTTTTAATGACTGTGCAGTGTTTGAAAATATTGCCAGTCCAAGTTTTGTATTCACCCTCTGTAAAGTTCATTCAACATAATAGGTAAATACAAAACTTGGACCGGCAATATTTTCAAACACTGCACAGTCATTAAAAATACACACTGTATAACGTGTGCGTCTTTGCCTCCCATGGTATGTCCTGGTGCCTATTTTAGGCTAGATCTCAGGCCAATTTAAATAATATCGCCTTGCCGGGGCATTCGAACAGATGATCACCAAGCCGGCAGGCAAACAGGTTGGCCCCTGCGCTACCGCGGCTTCCGTTTCGTGGGTGGTAATGGTGTACATAGGCGTATCAGCTCAGTGATATCTTGGGCGGAACCCCTGCCTGGGTCACACTGAGGTTCCCTGTAACGAGAGAGTTCATGTTATTGTCTCAGTGACGTCAATTTGGGGGTCACTGGGGATCAACGAAGGACACCAGTAACGCCTCGCCAACGACGGGTTGCTGTAGGATGGCAACATGGCTGATGAATCAGCATGTCTCAGGCTGGTGGCATTTGGCATTACTCCTGGTGGCAACAGGCATAATGTCGGACGGGGATATTTTATGTGCATTTTACATTCAAACAGGCATGACAAATATGCGGATTACACATACATAAACATTAGGGATCTAGTACCGACTGGCCAATAACAATATCGGGTTAGCACCATATACCCAACAGATGTGAAGGTGTGTAAAATTATCCTTTACTTTACTTTTTTATTCACTAATACGAGCATACTCGTTGGCGGATAATATAAAAGAAATTATAGATACACGCATGCATTATACATACACACATAGTTATATTCGGAGAAAATATAGGTTCATTATACATACAGGTATTATTATAACGGGAAAAATATAATTGTATTATAAAGAAAATTGTGTTGCGTATCCCTTACGGGACGTTGCAGTCAACACCAGCATTTTTCAGCTGCTGTTGATGTACTAGGCAAGTGTTATGTTCAGTAGTTTGACATTGCTTTCTAAACTACTGGCTCCCATACCAGCACGTTATAACACAACGCGACACGGTCTGCTGCACAAATCGGTTGCAGCTGAGCTTCGGACGCCTGGTACCCGGCTCACGAAACGCGTTCGCAAGCATTTGGCCATGGAGACGGAATTATATTATACATACAGACATAATCTGAGATGGGAATAATGTAGATGTATTATACATGCAGGCATAATCATTGGTGGGGACAATATGGGTGCATTATACGTATACGCATAATCATAGGCGGGGATAACATACGTATAATATACATACAGGCATAACCATAGGTGAGGATACTATAGGTGCATTATACGTATAGAAATAATCATCTACGGGGGGAAAAATATAGATGTTTTATACATACAGACAAAATCTTGGGTGAGGATACTATAGATGCATAATACATACATACATACATAATCAAAAGCGGAATGATATATATATATATATATATATATATATATATATATATATATATATATATATATATATATATATATATATATATATATATATAACACGCATCATTATAAGCGGGGGCAATATAGATACAATATACATACAGCATAATCATTAAAACAAATGTTTGCAAATCCTTTACAGGACATCGCTGTCAACATCAGCATCTTTCAGCTGATTGTTGATTTCTTGGCAAGTTTACGATCAGTAGTTTGCCATTGCTTTCTGAGCGACCGGCTCACATACCCCGTAAGTTACGGACGCGATTCGAACCACTGATTCGAACCACGTGGATTATATAGAGACATGGCTTGTATAGAAACTTGGATTATATAGACACATGGATTATGTAGATACATGGATTATACAGAGACATGGATTGTGTAGAGTCATGGATTATATAGAAACATGGATTAGGTAGATATATGAATTGTATATAAACATGGTTTATGAAGATTCGTGGATTATATGGAAACATGGATTGTGTAGATACATGAACTTTACAGAAATCATGGATTGTGTAGAAACATGGATTGTATAGAGACATGCATTATATAGAGATATGTATTATAAGTAGTATATAGGGTCTCTAGGAGTCGCTTTGAGCAATGAGCAATGAGATATATCTCATGTCTCATTCTAGTCTCATGTCTCATGCCTCATGTCTCGTGGTGGGTGGGTTGTGGGCTGCCTCATGCCTTCCAGCTCCTGCCTCGTTTTTTTTAAGTATCAGCTGTCGTTTTTAATCAGAGCATCGGGGTTAACAATGGAAAGATCAATTGAACTAGGTGCCAGGTTTGCTAATTGATTCAGAATATGTCAGCCGGTGTAATGCATTAATTACTTCCCGTTTGTATAGACGACATAAGAGGTGTCAGGTGGTCGACAAACAAAGCGGAGTCGGGTGGTAAAGTGAGGGTAGTCGGGGTGCAGGGCAGTGAGCAGAGTCGGTCGGACCAGGTAGGTTCGAGCTTAATAAAAACACGTGACATGAGTAGCTAGGTGGTATCATTGGCGGTTCGAATCACGCCCATGGTCGCTAACTATACCCAACATAGGTGCCAGAGAAGCGAATCCAGCGGTATCGGTTTGCCTTTTCCTCAAAAAACCTAAGTTCCACAGCCAGCAGATTCAGTGTGACTGCTCATTGTCTTTTTTTCTCGTAGCAATTGCCATCTTTTTACTGGTCAATATGTTTTTCATCTTCGCCGTGGCGATTACCTTCCTGTTTGTATAGACGGTATAACAAACCCGGCAACCAGCATGATCTTTATCATATAACAGCTGTGGTAACACTCATCAAACTCAACAAGGAAATATGGTAATGAAAGTGTATGGTACAAAGTCTTTCTTGTAAATTCGAGATTGTATCTTCCGCTGCGGTAAAATAGGCCTTTCATTAAAACCATCTGTGTATTGATGACAGCCGGTGTAATGCATTAATTACCTTCCCGTTTGTATAGACGGCACACAAGCTGGGACGTACCAGTATGATGATTATCGCACAACAGATGTTGCAACACTCGGCAAATGCAACAATGAAATTGTGCGCATATCAAGATAAAGTTAATTATATTCGACCGGTACTTAAGTACCACAATACATAAACAGGCGCACAGCTGCGACAAGTCAGTACCTTTTTGGTTTATAACTCAACCAGCTGCATGGTAACATATTTCGATGCGGTACAAAATTATTTTTAATTCGGGATTTTATTTTCAGCTGTTGCAAAATATTCCCGACAAAAGCCGTAATTACAAACTGGGGATAGCTGTTAAAAATCAATAAATGGTTTCATTTTCCCCCTAATTGGGAACAATGGTTTATAGAAATTAATACAGATGACATGTGTGCGCGTATGAATACAATATCACCGCATGAATAAAGGGTGTCAGGTGGTCTTGGACACATCGGGTGTATAAAATCTGTGGAATATAAGCTGTAAAATTCATATTCTGGCAGACAGCTGAAACTAATACATCGGGAGGAAACCAGACCAGGACCACCACTACTGGGGGTGAGTATAAGGTTCGTGTGTGTGTCCGTGTGCGCTGGTGTGTCTGTGTGCGCTGGTGTGTGTGTGTGTGTGTGTGTGTGTACGGTTGTGTGCGCATGTATGTCTGCCTGTGTGAAGGCGTTTGTGTGCGTGGGCGTCAGGGTGTCTGGGTGTGTATGTGTTTGTGTGTGTGTGTGTGTGTGTCCGTGTGCGCTGGTGTGTCTGTGTGCGCTGGTGTGTGTGTGTGTGTGTTTGTGTGTGTGTGTACGGTTGTGTGCGCATGTATGTCTGCCTGTGTGAAGGCGTTTGTGTGCGTGGGCATCAGGGTGTCTGGGTGTGTATGTGTTTGTGTTTGTGTGTGTGTGTGTGTGTGTGTACGGTTGTGTGCGCATGTATGTCTGCCTGTGTGTAGGCGTTTGTGTGCGTGGGCGTCAGGGTGTCTGGGTGTGTATGTGTTTGTGTGAGTGCATGTGCGCTTGTATGTCTGCGTGTATGTGTGTGTGCGTGTGTGCGTGTGCGCTTGTGTGTATGTGTGTCTGTGTATGCGTCTGCATGTGTGTGTATGCGTCTGCATGTGTGTGTATGCATCTGCATATGTGTGTGTGTGTGTGTGTGTGTGTGTGTGTGTGTGTGTGTGTGTGTGTGTGTAAGGTTGCATGCTTTTGTACTTATGTCTATGGTTTAACTTATCGTGTTCACGTGTTTTCTGCCTTGTACCTATTGTATGTAATAGATGATGGTTAATACGGGTACCGTATTCATGTCTTATTCATGCCCTTGTGTTTATTTGTTAATAAGACACTGAGTCTGTTTGGGAGTCTTTAGTAGATGCTATTGTTACACACAGTGAACAGCTGGGGTAGAATTAATAGTTGTCTCTAAGAAAGATATACTACATAATATACAAGTACATGAACATATTCTTAATCCAAAGTGAGTCGTTACAGCAATATTGGATCAGTCTTATAGAACCTGGTTTGAAGACTTTACAACAAAAAAGCGACAGGGTGTCATATACATGTACATGTCCCTGTACCTGGGTGCTTCTTGGTGGAGCTGACTAGTAATGTTTTGTTTCATATTTTCACAGATCGTCTTGTGAATAAGCTATTGAAGGATCACAACCAGAAAGTCGATGGGGTCGACAACCAGTATTGCCTTGTGGCTAATCTAACAAAAGGGTCACCACCAACGAGTTGATAGTACGATCAGGTATGTATGTGAGTGTGTATATACGTATGTCTGTATGTGTATATGTGAGTATGTATATATATATATGTATGTTTGTGTGAATACTGGTAACTAGGCTAGATATAACCATAGGTTAGTGGTTTATGGCCTAGTGATATGAAGACAACAAAAGAATTTTTTTTTTTTTTAAATGGAAACTGATGTTGTAGCATCCCCTTCTGTACTAATGCGTTGTCCTTTTACTCAAGCTGTGTCTATTTACCCAGTTCTCGGTTAATTTCACTCAGCTCTTGTGGTCTTTCATATTCAGTGTTAACAAAATTTGATCAAAACCATCTGAGTTCTTAATCGTCAAATATAATTTCTAGACCAAGTGTCCAACTATAATGAAGTGATGGTGATTAAGTTAACTCAATTGTGTTTTACCTTCATATTGACTATAAATATTAGCTGTATAATGTCACTGGCTACCTAGTGGCAACTCAGCACAAAGTATATTACACACATATCTATTTAGCGTTCAGTAGCTGATTAAAAATATGAAAAGTAAAAAATATTGCTGGTCACTAACAGTTTTGTGTTTGCTACTTTCACAGGTGTACGTGTTCAACTGAAAGACAAAGAACAGGTATCCTTGTATCTACTACTAACAAAAGCAAAAGGCCGTAGAACTATAGAAATCTGGTAACAACCTGCTACTATCAATCACCTAACCGTGAATTACCGTATTTTCGTCAAAAAATCAACATGGCCACCCCTCAACAGAAAGAAGGCTACCCATGTGTTATCTGTGCGAAAGTGTTCAAGGAAAAATACACGTTAAACCATCACACTAAGACAGTTCACGCCACCATTGATGAAATGCTTAAATGTCATATATGCGGCAAACCCTTTAATAGAAAATACAACCTACAAAGACACACACGCACATACCACCAGACAACCATGGACACTACACCCGCACCATCATCATCAGCATCATCAACACCATCATCATCGTCATCGTCATCAGCACCAGTAGCATCAACATCGCGTAAAAGACCAGCCTCAACACAGACACACAATGCTAAAAAGCAGAAACAAGACACAAATATTCTAGAGCAGTTAGCACACGAGGAAGCAGCCCTTTTAGAAGCCGAAGAATTATATACATTACACAAACTTCCACTACCCATGCAACAGACATACAGGGCCAACTGGGAAGCCATCAAAACACACCACAAAATCAACAAGCATCTGTCTATCTACACGTTCTTTATTAGTCCATTGACACAGCACCCTATCAACTGGACCTCTGCCTTGAATAAGATTTTCAATACTCAAACTACTCGCTTCAAAATAAACCTCAGCCACCACAGCGTCCTTCGACACCGAGAGACACAAGACTTCCACTTCTTCCATGCATCATGTAACAACGCCTCTGTACTAAATCTCCCACATCTCATAAACAACAGACAGGACTTTGACACTTTTATCAACACCGTACACGAACACGATATTCTTACATATGCTACTCAACAACGACCAGACACCAAGTACACAATAGAAACAGTAGCGGCCACATCCTTTTATGTGTTTCATATTCCCGAGTTCCCCATAGGTTGTTGCTTAACTGATATTCCCACTCACATCACACAAAATAAAGCCATTAACACACTGCAACAAGACTCACACTCTAAACCATACTCAGATAATTTTTGTTTCTTCAGAGCCCTGGCGGTATGTAGGGGTGCTAAAGTTAAGAATCTTACGAAAGACACGAAGGATTTAACTGAGAAGTGGCGAAGACATCAAAATATACCTTCTTTAACTAATTTTCCCGGGATTAAGCTAATTGACGTGCCTATTTTAGAACAATGTTTTGGTCTTAATATCGATATTTTTGAGTTCAACGAGACCCAGGTTCTGGTCTACAAACTTAGAAGTAGTGGGAAATATGAGACAACATTAAGACTATTATTGTTTAAAGAGCATTTCATGTATATTAAGGATATCAGTAGGGCAGCTCGGACCTTTGGTTGTGATAAGTGTGGGAAGTTATGGTACAAGGTGTCAAGGATGGAAAGACACTGTAAAAGCTGCAATGGGGGTAAGACAAAAGAATGGTTTAAAGGCGGGGTGTACAACCCACCACAGACCATATGTGAAATACTGTCAAACCATGGACTCAAAGTAGACCCTGGCTATGTATACCCATACAGAGCCGCCTTCGACTACGAATGTTACTTTGAAAGTAATAATCTGCCCGGGAAAACCAAATCGACGAAATTCTTAGCTAAACACATACCCCTTAGTTGTTCAGTAGCTTCCAATGTCCCCGGGTTTGAATCACCTGTATGCTTCATCTCATCAGGTGACCCCCAGGCGTTAGTGGACAGAATGTTTGAGTATCTGACTCAAGTCGCTGAGAAAGCATATTCAGAACTACGGGTGGTTTTCGATGGTGTATATAAAAAATTAGAGGAACTACAGAAAACCAAACTAATTGATAGGTTAGATGGTTATCTAATGGAATTACCGGTGCTGGGGTTCAACTCAGGGAAATACGATCTTAACATAATTAAACCGTTTTTAATCTCGCACTGTGTAAAAGAAACCCCTTTAAAATTTGTAGTGAAAAGAAACAATAACTTTATGTGTATCGCCACTGAAAAGCTAAAATTCCTAGATATTAGCAACTATTTAGCGCCAGGGTTCAGTTATGCAAAATATTTAGCGGCATATGGCATCACCGAGACAAAAGGCCAGTTTTGCTATGAATACATCACACGCTTAGATAAATTAAAGGAAACACAGCTACCCCCACACGCAGCCTTCTTTTCCAAACTTAAAAACACCAACATTACAGAGGCAGAGTACCAAGAATGTCAGAAGGTCTGGGGCAAGTACCAGATGAAGACATTGAAAGATTTTCTAATCTGGTACAACAACAAAGATGTCGCTCCCTTTCTCAGTGCCTTACAAAAACAGGTTACATTTTACGGTGAGTTAGGGGTAGACATGTTTAAGGATGCCATTTCTGTCCCCGGGGTCACTTTAAAATACCTAGTTTAGGACCCTCCCCAAAGACATCTCATTTTCCTTATGTGGTATTCGACATAAAGGGGTACACGACACTATTAGAAACAACATTGTAGGGGGACCCTCAATAATCTTTCATAGACACCATGAAAATGACATAACACATATTAGAGGTAGACAAGATAAACCAGTTCAGAGTGTAAAAGGTTATGATGCTAATGCTCTCTACCTGTGGGCTATCATGCAAGAAATGCCCACCGATTTCCCGACTATTAGAAAAGCAGACAATGGGTTTAGAGCACACAAGATAAACAAATTTGCACGACAGAGTAGGGAGTGGTTAGCGTGGGTACAACACACAAAACAGATAGACTTGAAAACACAGTTTAGTGGGGGTGAAATGGCCTTGGGTGATAAGCATATTAGAGTAGATGGATGGGATAAGAAGAATACGACAGCTTACCAATTCCATGGATGTTTATTTCACGGACACCCCGACTGCCCCTTGACCAAGAATAGAGACGTTAACCCCGTAAACAACAAAAAGTTGACAGACTTATTTGCCAAGACACGCCAGATACATGACTATCTAGTTAAAGAAGCTAACGTTACTGTAAAAGAAATGTGGGAGTGTGAATGGCAGGCGCTAAAAATGACTGACAGTGACCTAAAAGAGTTCATAAAGACCAACTTCCCAACCGCCAAACCCTGGTTTGAGCGCTTCCCCATAACCCAGACGAAGATTCTAGAGGCTGTAAAAGCCGATACACTTTTTGGGTTAGTCGAATGTGATATAGAGGTGCCAGCTGACCTTAGAGACCATTTCTCAGAGATGACACCCATCTTCAAGAACATTGAGGTGGGTAGAGAACATATAGGTGACTTTATGCGTACGTACGCCGAGTCACATAAATTGTTGACAAGTCCCAGACGGACACTTATAGGTAGCTATAGCGGGGAAAAAATCTTGTTGGCCACACCATTATTAAAATGGTACTTGACACATGGTTTAGTGGTCACAAACATATACCAGATCATTGAGTACACGCCTGTTAGCTGCTTTAAAACTTTTGGGGATAAAGTGTCGGATGCCAGACGCGAAGGTGACATTGATGATACCCAGGCCATTAAGGCCGAGACGATGAAGTTGTTGGGTAATGCAGCCTATGGCAAGACCCTAACCAATAAGGCCAAACATACAGAGGTATCTTACTGTAAGAGTGCTGATACAACCAAGTTAGTGAACAATCCCTTGTTTAAGAAATTGACTCCACTGACCGACGATATCTGTGAGGTTGAATGCTTAAAAAAGAGGACAGTATGGGATCTCCCTTTACAGATAGGCTTTTTCGTTTACCAGTACGCCAAATTAAGAATGTTAGAGTTTTATTATGATTTCATAGATACATTTATTGATAGGCAAGATTTTCAGTTATGTGAAATGGATACAGACAGTTTGTATTTAGCGCTAAGCACACCCACACTAGCCGAAGCCGTTAGACCACACCTTAGAGAAGAATACACTAAAGTCTATAATTCATGGTTCCCGGCCGAGACATGCCCCAGTCATGAAGTTAGTGATGATACATGTCAGGCCTGTAAGAGTGTTAGAATCTATGAAAGGAGAACCCCTGGGTTATTTAAATTAGAATATGAGGGTACAGGAATGGTGTCCTTGTGCAGTAAAACATACCATTGTTACGGAGAGTACAATAAAACAAGTACAAAAGGACTCACCAAACAACACAATGCCCACTTAAACAAAGACACATTTTTAGAGGTACTCGACACACAGACAGCTAGTGGGGGGACAAATGTCGGTTTCAAAATTCAAGACTCTGCCATGTACACATACACACAACACAGAAATTCTCTATCCTATTTATACATTAAAAGACAAGTACACCCAGACAATGTCACCACCTCGCCGCTAGACATTTAGCGTTCACACCCTTGTCCTGCTGAGGTTGCTGCTTATTAATGTAAAATATGTATCATAAGATGGATATGTAAAGACTTTTGTGTGTTTACATAGCATTGTACTTTTTTTTATATTGATGTACATATGTTTAAAATCCTCATATAGCCTTGATTATGATTTGCAAACTGTTGAGTGTTATGACAATAAAATTGCTTATGATTTGCAAAATGTTGAGTGAGTGTTATGACAATAAAAGTGCTTATGCTTTGTTACTTTATGTTATTGATTTTGTAAGTTGTTAACTGTCACATGTTTCCCCCTGTTGGATTTTCACTGAATACTATTTGTGAAAAGATTGAAAAGTTTTAAGGTGTTTTGTAAATGAATGCGCTGAAAATATACATTGTGATATTACTACCATTGTAATATTTGTTGAATATATTTTGTACACTATTGAATATGTATCCCTTAGTGGACTTGCTCAAAAATAAAAGAGTTATGAAAACCAATATTGCTTTGTTTGTTGTTTATTTCAGTGGTATGACTGTCGTTTTAATCTCTTTCTTGCCTTGTTTTCATGCCGTTTTCATCCTGTGTTCATCTTTCTTGTTTCGTCGTGGTTTGTAGCACCAGGTTGTTTGTCATGTTGAATCAATGTTGAATGATTTCAAAGCTGTGGACCAATTGAGACAGACAAAACACACAGTGGTACAGTGAGACAAGAACAATATCACACAAGAACAGAGACATACACACAAGTACATTACCACAAAGAGATACCAATACATTGGACTACAACAGATCTACAAAAATATACAATAATGGAACCAAAAAAAATAACAAAGTCAAAGTTTTTCGTTTTTTCTTTTTTATTTTCATAGACGAATATTTATACACGTTGTCTCTTCTTTCTTGGGTCCCCTAGTGTTATACAATTGTCTGCTTGGTCATCGGTAGCTGCTCTCTTTGCTGGTGGACTCTGCTCACACATCGGGCTATAGGTTGGTTGACCATTAAACAGCTGGCTGTCGGGTACATCAAACATATTGGGATAGTTGTCATTGGCTGTGTAGTTATCGCCTGCTGGGTAGGTTGACATCTGGTTATTTAAATCGTCACACATCTGGTAGGTTGGTTGAATACTGTAGACGGGATAAATGTTGGCGGCTTGGTAGTCTGGTTGGACTTGTACATCATTAGTGACTGGCTTGGCTTGAGCACGCTTAGTCCCTGGTTTACGTTGGTTAGTGAATTGTTTGACTTGAACACTGTTAATACCTGGCACGGTTGCGAGTCTGTCAAAATCAGCTAGAATCCCACTTTGCATCGATATCAATTGCTCGTATTCCTGTCGAGTAAATGTCAGACCCTGCTTGGTGGGATACTTTTTATCAGTTTCCCCAAAGAAGCGACGAACATGCAATGTAGTCGCACCTCTGAACGATGAAACAAATACTGCCTTGACACCATCCCCCACGGGTCTAACAGTTTCACCGCCACGAGTCATATAGACGCAGTTGGCAGGCACGGTCTTGAGTTCGGTAGTCATCTTCGGTTCACAATAAGCGAGTGTTACCAACCACGGGTTTATATACCCGTAGTTGAGCCACTGATAAACCGGTTTCAACGAGAACTATTCAAAACCAGTTGACCTACATTAACTGGCAACAGCTGCGTGACCTTTCTGGCCGGGTTGACTAATCGACCTACAAGCCGGTCATTGACCCTTTGTTTATTTGAAAACACCTGCAGAATACGCGGCATACTCGCCCCACGACATTTCCGCTTGATGAAATAGATAGCGTAAAGACCACAGGTGTTACTCAGTACATCCTGTAAGACACGCGTATTGTACATTAGCGGTCTAACCGAATGTTTCTCCACAAATTTTATTATGTCGGGATGTAAGGGTGGTAAACCAAAAGAATCAAAGTATTCATATTTGCCTAACCCGTCATAATACAGAGCAACCCAGTGGGACCCAGGTTGATTACTAGGGTCTGTGTTTACCACCAAAGCAACTGGTTTAGTTCTATCTATTTGTCTAGGCAACTGATCGCGAGCACATACTCTGATCTGGACCCGGCGAACATATCTATCAGCTAACAGTATGTGGGTAATCTGTTCTGTATCCATTATGAAGCGTAATCTGTTAGTACTTGTCTGGTCTTGGAAATTTCAATTATTCCGTCGTGCTCGGCGTAGACGATAACTTGTAATGGTTCTGGGGTGGGTGTATTAAACTTAAATTCCAGTGTTAGAGGACCGGTCCTCGGCATCTCAAACTGATCTCCGTCCAGTAAACTGGGACTCAGGTCAAAGGCATACAGAGTATAGCCATGTTTATACTGTGTATAATCAATTGAATTACCGGCGTCTTTACCCACCAGACCCATGGCTAGATTGGTACCAAAAAAGGCTCGTACGTATTGATTACGTTCAAAGTCAATGGTTAACGGTTTGCTGGTGGCCGATCGTCCATCGACAGTTACGTTCAGATACGTCAGTCCAAAGGTTTGAAAATTATAAGGATTAGCCTTGAAGGTACCGTTAAAGGCGGCTGATGTAATAAGACCAATCACTATACGAGTGGGTGTTTGACTCATAAACAGATTGTCTTGGGTATGAGATAGCATTCCTTGTGGGATAGCTAGTGTTTTCAATGCCACACGCTTGATCGGTAGTTTCGCGTTGGCTCTCATCAAGGCTTTCTCATGGGCGAGAGCGATGGCCGGATTTAGTTTGGCTTTACGAACCACCAGAGTGGCATGTGTTATAATAGATGAATAACCAACAGCACCGTCGGGGGCCAAGAGGTTAAAGGTGGATTTCGAAGGGGTCAGCTTAATTTTCACATCCACGCCGTTTATCATGTAGCGGTCTTGCACAAAAATGTCGGCGTGTAGTCGACCCATCATATCTATTTCTTGACTCTCACTGGCTAGTTCTCGTCTTGTTTTTAATCCTTTGTTGTTATCACCTTGAGTCTCATGGAGAAACTTGGCTGTATCATAGTAATAGAGGGCTGCTGAGAGATGACTTTTCTTGGCTTCCTCTCCATGGTTCAGGGTGGCCTCCAAGTAGGCTCTATACGGGTATGTATTTTCACTGGGGGTGATTAGCGTGTCGTTGAGTGAGACGTCTACTTGAGAAAACAGACTGTGGAGGTAATAGTTGACTGGAGCGACGTCGGCCGTGGGTGGTAGTTTGTCACCATTGGGTAGTGTGACTTTAGCTCTGACGTGTAAGAAAGTGTTAAACAGGTCCAGATACTCTTCACTGGCACCTGAGATGGTAAATTCTATAGGTGCGCCTGGAGCTAGTGACGCGAGTGGGTGTATCTCCACACACTGCCCCTCTTCTACCGCCGTCTGTGTGGGAGGTACAGTGAACAGATCCAGACCAGAATGAAGACACTCACAAGAGTTGGGGTGAATCAGAGCCATTATGCGAAGATATCCGAATACTTCTTCTTATGAGCTCGGCGAGCTGCGGGGGTTAGTTTTATACGTTTACTAGGTTTACCAGGTGGCGCTGCCCGTCTCTTTCTTCTAATACCGCTACCTGATTGGCTAACATGCTCGACAGCTCCTTTCAGTAAGCGTTGACCGGCTTGCTTAGCGTGTTCTTTAAAGGCTTCCCCAACATTCCTACCAGCTAAGGCGTCTTGGGCCACTTTCAGTCCGGTACCGACACCTTCTCTGAGTAAGGCCTTACCGCCTGTCTTTAACCAGGGTAGAATCGTGCGACCGAGACCACTGAAGAAACTACCGATACCACGTCCTCTCTGACTCCGACCACCCACAAACACTGGCATGCCATGTCCAGCTTGGTTGCAGTAAAAGTCTTCGTACAGTTTGGGATTTCGACGTAGCGCCACGTATTTCACCATTATTCCAGGTCTGACTGTTTCCGAGTGCGAAAATGTAGCGTTAGCACTGAAGTTCCAGCTGTAAATGAGATCGTTGTGCCCGTATCGGTGGTTAAAAGGATTTCCACCATGTCGAAGGAGTACCGACTCAGTGGGACATAGTGGGGTTTGTCGTAGGCGCGAAACACCGAGTTCGAGAGCTGATTCATGATCGGGACCGTTCTTAGTAGTGGGACCATGACGTCTCCGACTGGTCTTGCCGCTATGAGATCGCAGTAGACGTAGACATTTTGCAGATCGTTATTTACATCTATCCCCCCTTCAGCTTCAATTATATCTAATATCTCATGCAACTTTTCACTAAAGGTAACAGTGGCCCCGGGCTCGAGTATTTTTACACTGACTTTCTTTGCTGCCTTGTTGAAATGGAATAGAACACAGAGCTGGTCGTCCACCTTCCGATCTTTCATTAGTCGATTCAGCGCAGCTATAAATGTGTCTGGTGAGTTGTAGAGACCTGGGGGACATGTCTTTCTTACTACTTCTCCATTGGGTGCGGTGTATCTTATCCAGACTTCATTCTCTAGCACGTTGCAGTAGTAGTTGGGAAATTGAATTTCGGCCAGACCCACTTCGTATTGTTGACTCACCTCAATAGTCTGCGGTAACTTGACGAAATAGTGACCTGGAGTGTTGTTGGGAAACATATTCGGTGAAGCATTGCTCGGTAATGTCACGTAGAAACTCATAGTTTAGGGTTAGGTAACATGTAACCCAGACAACTACTCATTAGCGCAATCCACACCTTACCCTCGGTTGCTTCGATGTCGCTTCGAGACAGATTGAATAGTGATACAGCAATGATGGTATATATAACTACCATCTGACAGAAGAAGACAATCTCTGTTCGCGGCACCCGTTGACCAAAAAACGGCCAGAATGAGGTTCTTTCGCTAGGTGAGTTATTTTGTGGGCGCAGTACAGTAGTTTCCACAATGTCTTCGTCCATTTAGTCTCGGTATCTAGTTAGGTCTGAGACCCAACTATTGAATGACGAATTATAGCCAAACCATTTCACTAAATACTCTTTACCACCACCTCTCGTTCGCCTTTCTTGTAAGATCGATTCAACACGATACACCTGCTTATCTCCGACTGCTTGAAGCTCTTCGCGGTAGAATGATCCTTGTAGTTCTGCCCCCGAATCGTCTTTTAGTACATATGTCACCGGACTGGTCTGGTTTATGCGACTGACGGTAAATAATTCTTCTGTCCACGACGGCATATAACCCTTTTTAAAAGGTTGTTTGGGTTGCGCCAGTCTGACTCGGTCCCCGGGTGTAAAATGTACTTTTCTCGACATGTCTGTCTTACTGTACAAGTTATTCCACACATCTTCTTGATTAGTATAGTTGACTTGTCTGGGAGCCATGCGAATACTTCTGTGATATGAATTGTTGTAGTTTCTGATCAGTTTATCTATGACGTCAACGTAGCGCAGTGCATTGGTCTTGGTGAAATAGCGCCACATTTTTTCTTTCAGGGTCCGGTTGAATCTTTCCACTATAGCCGCCTTAATGTCTTCATTCTCGGTAGTAAAGAAATGCACACCTCGGTCTTTCAGAAATTTTAAGAAGGTCTGGTTGACAAATTCCGAACCTTTGTCGGTCTGAAAATTTATCGGTTGTCTATCATCAAAGATTTTACTCACAGCCTCCACCAGCGCTTTCCCCGTTTTCTTCTGGATCGGAATGGCCCAGGCATATTTACTAAACACATCGATACACGTCACGAGATACGACAACCCATGGTTGTCTCTTTTTAATAGTCTCATATCTATCAAATCGGCTTGAAACTGTTGATTTATCCCACCCGTTATGGTCTGCCGTCTCTGAAAACGACGACGGATCGGTTTATGCAAGGTATACGTGTCCTGATGTCGTAACCAAACCTCTATTTTCTTCAGTTTAGTATTTCGTTTTAAGGCGGAGGCCCCTCCATAGGCTCCGGGTTTCTTAGGGTCATAGTAATACTTTCTTAATTGCGCGGCCATTTTTCCCACTTGGGTGTAGGTATCCTACTCTTCTTCTTGCTTCGCCTGAGCTTATACGGCGGAGTGGTCTCGACTAGTTGACTTTTGACTGTTAATGGCGTATGGACAGTTACTTGACTCTTGGGCTCGCTTACTTGAATAGGCTGACTAGGTGTCTCGGCTATTTGACTGGATGTCTCGACGACGGCTGCCGGTAAAGGTCTGACTTCGGGTGTTTGTTCCTTGATATCCACTAGGCCTAAAGGCTTGTGTCTGTACTGATCTAGTCGATTCAGGTACCGTTGCAAGGTTTGTTGGTATACTCGGGCTTTTTCACGCGGTGGTAAATCTTCACTTTCCAAGACTTGTCGCATTTGTTGGTCCAAGTCACGCAGGCTATCATTTAGTGTGTCGGGTGGTGTATAGGGTTTTTCTAGCAGTCGAGGGTCGATCAGGAGCATTTTCTTAGCCATTACAAACCCACCAAGCTTTTCAGCACATTTAAAATGGGGCCGAGTAAGGCGCCAATGAAACCACCTTGTTGGAGAATCTGTTTCCTTTTCTTGAGCGACAGTTTCTTACCCGTGAGCGCTCTCAGACTGTTTTTGTGTCGCTGCAGCCGGCGCTTCTGACTCGGGGTCAGAGGAACATTCCCTTTTAAGACATTGTGACAGCATTCACATATTGATTGGACGAGCTCCGGGGAAGCCGTTTTAATTACGGCCTTTACGGCAGCTGGCTTTGCCTCACCCAGAAAGCGCAACATGGCCCCGTGCCGTTTCACTCGGTTGGACATATTACTTGGGGACGTAGACAACTTGGTGTTGGTCAGGAAATATACGACTGCGTAAGCGGAGCTGATCCGGTGTTTCCTGTCGAAGGTCGAATAACAAATACCCGTGTGGAGTCGCTGTCGCGTCTTTAAAACTATCTTGAACATATGACACGCGGCCTGGATACATCTGTTTGGCCAGACTCGTAATTTGTGCCCCGTCGCGAGGATTCTTAAACACGACTAGGTAATGAGAATTCAGACTGATTGTCCTTTGTTCTTTGTTCTTACCAAAGAGGTTCTGGACTATATACATGACGCTGAGGTTACGATGATGACTACCCTTAGTAAATAGTTTGGTTACCCTATCATCTGTCTCGGACATTAGGTCATCTATGACCACTAGCCGACGTCTATCACCTGTCCATTTTTCCACGTCGGGCAGTCCCTCGTTAAATACAACACCCTTCATAGTCTCGTACATGGGTTGCCATTCTCCGTAGCACCATATAATCTCCTCTGGCATCGGAACGACCATGTCTGGGAGATGCGTCAGGAACTGCTGTACAAAGACGGATTTACCGCATCCCGTTGGGCCTGCGATCAAGGAAGTAAACGGGTGTTTCCATCTAGGATCCATGACTACGAATGACCACCTAGCTACTCATGTCACGTGTTTTTATTAAGCTCGAACCTACCTGGTCCGACCGACTCTGCTCACTGCCCTGCACCCCGACCTGCCCTCACTTTACCACCCGACTCCGCTTGTTTGTCGACCACCTGACACCTCTTGTGTCGGCTATACAAAACGGGAAGCTAATTAATGCATTACACCGGCTGACATATTCTGAATCAATTAGCAAACCTGGCGCCATAGTTCAATTGATCTTTCATTGTTAACCCCGATGCTCTGATTAAAAAACGACAGCTGACACTTAAAAAAACGAGGCAGGAGCTGGAAGGCATGAGGCAGGCCACAACCCACCCACCACGAGACATGAGGCATGAGACATGAGACTAGAATGAGACATGAGATATATCTCATTGCTCATTGCTCAAAGCGACTCCTAGAGACCCTATATACTACTATTATATAGAGACATTGATTATATAGAAACATGGATTGTGAAGAGACATTGACTATATAGGAACATGGATTGTGTAGAAACATGGATTATATAGAGACATGAATTATATAGAAACATGGATTATATAGAGACATGGATTATATAGAAACATGGATTATATAGAAACAATGATTATGTAGATACATGGATTATATAGAAACGAACGTGGATTATGTAGAGACATGGGTTGTAGAGAGATATGTATTATATCGAGACATGGATTATATAGAGACAATGATTATGTAGATACATGGATTATATAGAAACGTGGATTATGTAGAGACATGGATTATAGAGAGATATGTATTATATCGAGACATGGATTATATAGAGACATGGATGATGTAGTATAGAAAACTTTTTTGTACAACAATGAATATATTAAATTGTTGCAAATCTTTTACAGTTCGGTGCAATCAACCCCAGGTTGATTTTCTCAGAATGTTTGCGTTCAGTAACTTGCCATAGCTTTCATGACGAGAAGTCAACACCAATGTTCAATTGGTCTATGTTGTGATCGAACCCACTACCATCATCGTCAGCGCAAAGTCAGTTTAATTTCTCGCGTCCTAAACCTCTTGGCCGTGCCGACCTCGAGAACACGAATACTAACACCAAACTGTTCTTCACAAGCCAATTTTGTAGACCACATCGGCGATCACGACTCTCCTTTATTTTCTATCGTCTCATCTGTTGATCTGTTGAAAAATTATTTGTTGCCCAGCGAGTGAAGCTTTCATCATCTATCTTTCTTTGTCTTCCTTTGCTTTTTAGTGCATCCTTATCTGTTCTCCCATACTGTTCACGTGATCACAAAGCGATATAAGGATTGATTAACGTACAGAGAGGCCGACAGAGAGACAAACTGCCGAGACGGAAGTAAGGACGGATAGAAAGAGAGATTGAGGGATGGACCCACGGACAGACTAACGGACGGACGGACAGAAACACACACAGTCGGACATAGAGACAGACAGTCAGACAGACGGATAGACGGATAGACAGACATACAGACACTCAGACAGACAGACAGACAGACAGAGAGACAAGCAGGCAGGCAGGCAGGCAGGCAGGCAGGCAGGCAGAGAGACAGACAGACAGATTGAAAATGTTATATATACCACATATTTATACAGCAAGACTAAAATAATAATACAGCATTTCCTTTGCAAGACATTGGGATTTTCTAGCTAATTTAACATCCAATAATTTGCTTTTGCGTTCTGAGCGAGAACTTATTGCCGCTGTGAGGATTCGACCTCTACCTAACCATCAGTAAACCGGAAGTTTACGAGCGAACGCTCTTGACCTTTCAGCCACGCCGACATCTACAGCAAGACTATCTCCTTGATAATTGCCAGCGATGCTCGCACCAAGAAATTATTAACAACTGATCTGAAAAGCTCCGTTCGTTTCTGTATTAAATATTTCGACCTTATCGTACGCTGGCATTATCTGTAATAAATTAGAGCTGTAGGCAGCACGTACGTAAAGATAAACCAAACCGTTTAGTTTCTTGGGTTTATCTTCAGCATAGAGTGCATCAGATTGTTAATCTGGCCTCTTGTGAGCTCGTGCGGCCGGAAATCTGCACACTTAATGTCGTAAATTGTTGCCAGAATCTGGCTTATGTTCAAAAATTAATTTTCAAGGAAATTTGATTTTTTATTTTGTTTTTGAGTATCACCATTTGAGACTGTTAAATTAATGGTTATCTTTAAATGTCGGTTCGTGAGTTGATGAGTATTAGAAGTGTCTACATCTGTTTAGATATAACATTTTCGACTGAGTTTTACTCAGCTAATTTGGAACTTGTATAGTGAAGATTCGCAGCTTTGATCTTCATCATTTTCTGTCTTTATGTTGGTAGTCACTAAAATCAGCCTGCCCGCCAATCATTTTCTAACTTTCTCTGTGGTGGTAGTCACTAAAATCAGCCTACATGCCTATCATTTTCTGACTTTCTCTGCGATGGTTGTCAATAAAATCAGCATGCGTGTACATCATTTTCTGACTTTCTCTGTGTTGGTAGTCACTAGCATCCACCTCCCTGTCCATCATTTCTACATTTCTCATTGTTGGTATTCACTAACATCAGCCTACCTGTCCATATACTTGTGTCTTATAAATAAATCCACTGTCTTCCTTATTCTCGTGTGGCTGTTAATATTGTTTTCTTTTCTTATCAATAAGAACAATGTAAACCGTAAAAATTTCATTAAGAGAACTAATACAACAAAAATACGTATCATCATCATCATCATCATCA